>CAMAOC010000333.1:0-57542 GCA_945859555.1 Megachile ligniseca
TAGCACTATAGCTATTATTATTATTATCGCTATGACTGTTATTATTATCCTTATTCTATTATTACTAGCACTATAACTATTATTATTATCCTTATTACTATTATTATTGTCGCTATGACCTCTTATTATTATGCTTATTCTACTATTACTATCCCTATTACTCTTGTCTCTATTCTTATAACTATTATTATTATGCTTATTACTATTATTATTATCGCTATAACTATTATTATTATCCTTACTACTATTATTATTATCGCTATGACTGTTATTATTATCCTTATTCTATTATTACTATCCCTATTACTCTTGTCTCTATCCTTATAACTATTATTATTATGCTTATTAATATTATTATTACCACTATAACTATTATTATTATCCGTATTTCTATTATTATTATCGCAATGACTGTTAGTATTATACTTCTTCCATTATTACTGTGCCTATTAGTCTTGTCTTTATCCTGATATTTATTATTATTTCCCTTATTACTTTTATTATTATCGCTATAACTGTTATTATTATCCTTATTACTAGTATTATTAGCACTATAAACTATTATGTTTATCCTTATTACTATTATTATTCGCACTATAACTATTATTATTATCCTTATTACTATTATTATTATCGCTATGACTGTTATTATTATACTTATTCTATTACTACTATCCCTATTACTCTTGTCTTTATCCTTATAACTATTATCGTTATGCTTATTACTATTATTATTAGCACTAAAACTATTATAATTATCCTTATTACTATTATTATTATCGCTATGACTGTTATTATTATACGTATTCTATTATTACTATCCCTATTACTCTTGTCTCTATCCTTATAACTATTATTATTATCCTCATTACTATTATTATTATCGCTATGACTGTTATTATTATGCTTATTCTACTATTACTATCCCTATTACTCTTGTCTCTATTCTTATAACTATTATTATTATGCTTATTACTATTATTATTATCGCTACAACTATTATTATTATCCTTACTACTATTATTATTATCGCTATGACTGTTATTATTATCCTTATTCTATTATTACTATCCCTATTACTCTTGTCTTTATCCTTATAACTATTATTATTATCCTTATTACTATTATTATTATCGCTATAACTATTATTATTATCGCTATGACTGTTATTATTATGCTTATTGTATTATTACTATCCCTATTACTTTTGTCTTTATCCTTATAACTATTATTACTTCCCTTATTACTATTATTATTATCGCTATAACTATTATTATTATCGCTATGACTGTTATTATTATGCTTATTGTATTATTACTATCCCTATTACTTTTGTCTTTATCCTTATAACTGTTATTACTTCCCTTATTACTATTATTATTATCGCTATAACTATTATTATTATCCTTATTACTAGTATTATTAGCACTATAACTATTATGTTTATCCTTATTACTATTATTATTCGCACTATAACTATTATTATTATCCTTATTACTATTATTACTAGCACTATAACTATTATTATTATCCTTATTACTATTATTATTATCGCTATGACTGTTATTATTATGCTTATTCTACTATTACTATCCCTATTACTCTTGTCTCTATTCTTATAACTATTATTATTATGCTTATTACTATTATTATTATCGCTATAACTATTATTATTATCCTTACTACTATTATTATTATCGCTATGACTGTTATTATTATCCTTATTCTATTATTACTATCCCTATTACTCTTGTCTTTATCCTTATAACTATTATTATTTCCCTTATTACTATTATTATTATCATTATAACTGTTATTATTATCCTTATTACTAGTATTATTATCTCTATAACTATTATTGTTATCCTCATTACTATAATTATTATCGCTATGACTGTTATTATTATCCTTATTCTATTATTACTATCCCTATTACTCTTCTCTTTATCCTTATAACTATTATTATTATCCTTATAACTATTATTATTATCCTTATTACTATTATTATTATCGCTATGACTGTTATTATTATACTTATTCTATTATTACTATCCCTATTACTCTTGTCTTTATCCTTATAACTATTATTATTATCCTTGTCAGTATTATTATTATCGCTATAACTATTATTATTATCCTCATTACTATTATTATTATCGCTTTGACTGTTATTATTATCCTTATTCTATTATTACTATCCCTATTACTCTTGTCTTTATCCTTATAACTATTATTATTATCCTTATTACTATTATTATTATCGCTATAACTATTATTATTATCGCTATGACTGTTATTATTATGCTTATTGTATTATTACTATCCCTATTACTTTTGTCTTTATCCTTATAACTATTATTACTTCCCTTATTACTATTATTATTATCGCTATAACTATTATTATTATCGCTATGACTGTTATTATTATGCTTATTGTATTATTACTATCCCTATTACTTTTGTCTTTATCCTTATAACTGTTATTACTTCCCTTATTACTATTATTATTATCGCTATAACTATTATTATTATCCTTATTACTAGTATTATTAGCACTATAACTATTATGTTTATCCTTATTACTATTATTATTCGCACTATAACTATTATTATTATCCTTATTACTATTATTATTATCGCTATAACTATTATTATTATCCTTATTACTATTATTACTAGCACTATAACTATTATTATTATCCTTATTACTATTATTATTATCGCTATGACTGTTATTATTATGCTTATTCTACTATTACTATCCCTATTACTCTTGTCTCTATTCTTATAACTATTATTATTATGCTTATTACTATTATTATTATCGCTATAACTATTATTATTATCCTTACTACTATTATTATTATCGCTATGGCTGTTATTATTATACTTATTCTATTATTACTATCCCTATTACTCTTGTCTTTATCCTTATAACTATTATTATTTCCCTTATTACTATTATTATTATCATTATAACTGTTATTATTATCCTTATTACTAGTATTATTATCTCTATAACTATTATTGTTATCCTCATTACTATAATTATTATCGCTATGACTGTTATTATTATCCTTATTCTATTATTACTATCCCTATTACTCTTCTCTTTATCCTTATAACTATTATTATTATCCTTATAACTATTATTATTATCCTTATTACTATTATTATTATCGCTATGACTGTTATTATTATACTTATTCTATTATTACTATCCCTATTACTCTTGTCTTTATCCTTATAACTATTATTATTTCCCTTATTACTATTATTATTATCATTATAACTGTTATTATTATCCTTATTACTAGTATTATTATCTCTATAACGATTATTGTTATCCTCATTACTATTATTATTATCGCTATGACTGTTATTATTATCCTTATTCTATTATTACTATCCCTATTACTCTTGTCTTTATCCTTATAACTATTATTGTTATGCTTATTACTATTATTATTAGCACTAAAACTATTATTATTATCCTTATTACTATTATTATTATCGCTATGACTGTTATTATTATACTTATTCTATTATTACTATCCCTATTACTCTTGTCTCTATCCTTATAACTATTATTATTATCCTCATTACTATTATTATTATCGCTATGGCTGTTATTATTATCCTTATTCTATTATTACTATCCCTATTACTCTTGTCTTTATCCTCATAACTATTATTATTATCCTTATTACTATTATTATTATCGCTATAACTATTATTATTATCCTTATTACTATTATTATTATCGCAATGACTGTTATTATTATCCTTATTCTATTATTACTATCCCTATTACTCTTCTCTTTATCCTTATAACTATTATTATTACCCTTATTACTATTATTATTATCGCTATAACTATTATTATTATCCTTACTACTATTATTATTATCGCTATGACTGTTATTATTATCCTTATTCTTTTATTACTATCCCTATTACTCTTCTCTTTATCCATATAACTATTATTATTATCATTATAACTATTATTATTATCCTTATTACTATTATTATTATCGCTATGACTGTTATTATTATACTTATTCTATTATTACTATCCCTATTACTCTTGTCTTTATCCTGATAATTATTATTATTTCCCTTATTACAATTATTATTATCGCTATAACTATTATTATTATCCTTATTACTATTATTATTCGCACTATAACTATTATTATTATCCTTATTACTATTATTATTATTGCTATAACTATTATTATTATCCTTATTACTATTATTATTAGCACTATAGCTATTATTATTATCGCTATGACTGTTATTATTATCCTTATTCTATTATTACTAGCACTATAACTATTATTATTATCCTTATTACTATTATTATTATCGCTATGACTGTTATTATTATGCTTATTCTACTATTACTATCCCTATTACTCTTGTCTCTATTCTTATAACTATTATTATTATGCTTATTACTATTATTATTATCGCTATAACTATTATTATTATCCTTACTACTATTATTATTATCGCTATGACTGTTATTATTATCCTTATTCTATTATTACTATCCCTATTACTCTTGTCTCTATCCTTATAACTATTATTATTATCCTCATTACTATTATTATTATCGCTATGACTGTTATTATTATCCTTATTCTATTACTACTATCCCTATTACTCTTGTCTTTATCCTTATAACTATTATTATTATCCTTATTACTATTATTATTATCGCTATAACTATTATTATTATCCTTATTACTATTATTATTATCGCAATGACTGTTATTATTATCCTTATTCTATTATTACCTTCCCTATTACTCTTCTCTTTATCCTTATAACTGTTATTATTATCCTTATTACTACTATTATTATCGCTATGACTGTTATTATTATACTTATTCTATTATTACTATCCCTATTACTCTTGTCTTTATCCTGATAATTATTATTATTTCCCTTATTACAATTATTATTATCGCTATAACTATTATTATTATCCTTATTACTATTATTATTCGCACTATAACTATTATTATTATCCTTATTACTATTATTATTATTGCTATAACTATTATTATTATCCTTATTACTATTATTATTATTGCTATAACTATTATTATTATCCTTATTACTATTATTATTAGCACTATAGCTATTATTATTATTATCGCTATGACTGTTATTATTATCCTTATTCTATTATTACTAGCACTATAACTATTATTATTATCCTTATTACTATTATTATTGTCGCTATGACTCTTATTATTATGCTTATTCTACTATTACTATCCCTATTACTCTTGTCTCTATTCTTATAACTATTATTATTATCCTTATTACTATTATTATTATCGCTATAACTATTATTATTATCCTTATTACTATTATTATTATCGCAATGACTGTTATTATTATCCTTATTCTATTATTACTATCCCTATTAATCTTCTCTTTATCCTTATAACTATTATTATTACCCTTATTACTATTATTATTATCGCTATAACTATTATTATTATCCTTACTACTATTATTATTATCCTTATTCTATTATTACTATCCCTATTACTCTTCTCTTTATCCATATAACTATTATTATTATGATTATAACTATTATTATTATCCTTATTACTATTATTATTATCGCTATGACTGTTATTATTATACTTATTCTATTATTACTATCCCTATTACTCTTGTCTTTATCCTG
This sequence comes from Megachile ligniseca, assembly GCA_945859555.1. NCBI lineage: Eukaryota > Metazoa > Arthropoda > Insecta > Hymenoptera > Megachilidae > Megachile > Megachile ligniseca. Next base: position 5,711 of record CAMAOC010000333.1, read on the forward strand.
ATAATTATTATTATTTCCCTTATTACAATTATTATTATCGCTATAACTATTATTATTATCCTTATTACTATTATTATTCGCACTATAACTATTATTATTATCCTTATTACTATTATTATTATTGCTATAACTATTATTATTATCCTTATTACTATTATTATTATTGCTATAACTATTATTATTATCCTTATTACTATTATTATTAGCACTATAGCTATTATTATTATTATCGCTATGACTGTTATTATTATCCTTATTCTATTATTACTAGCACTATAACTATTATTATTATCCTTATTACTATTATTATTGTCGCTATGACTCTTATTATTATGCTTATTCTACTATTACTATCCCTATTACTCTTGTCTCTATTCTTATAACTATTATTATTATGCTTATTACTATTATTATTATCGCTATAACTATTATTATTATCCTTACTACTATTATTATTATCGCTATGACTGTTATTATTATCCTTATTCTATTATTACTATCCCTATTACTCTTGTCTCTATCCTTATAACTATTATTATTATGCTTATTAATATTATTATTACCACTATAACTATTATTATTATCCGTATTTCTATTATTATTATCGCAATGACTGTTAGTATTATACTTCTTCCATTATTACTGTGCCTATTAGTCTTGTCTTTATCCTGATATTTATTATTATTTCCCTTATTACTTTTATTATTATCGCTATAACTGTTATTATTATCCTTATTACTAGTATTATTAGCACTATAACTATTATGTTTATCCTTATTACTATTATTATTCGCACTATAACTATTATTATTATCCTTATTACTATTATTATTATCGCTATGACTGTTATTATTATACTTATTCTATTACTACTATCCCTATTACTCTTGTCTTTATCCTTATAACTATTATCGTTATGCTTATTACTATTATTATTAGCACTGAAACTATTATAATTATCCTTATTACTATTATTATTATCGCTATGACTGTTATTATTATACGTATTCTATTATTACTATCCCTATTACTCTTGTCTCTATCCTTATAACTATTATTATTATCCTCATTACTATTATTATTATCGCTATGACTGTTATTATTATGCTTATTCTACTATTACTATCCCTATTACTCTTGTCTCTATTCTTATAACTATTATTATTATGCTTATTACTATTATTATTATCGCTACAACTATTATTATTATCCTTACTACTATTATTATTATCGCTATGACTGTTATTATTATCCTTATTCTATTATTACTATCCCTAATACTCTTGTCTTTATCCTTATAACTATTATTATTATCCTTATTACTATTATTATTATCGCTATAACTATTATTATTATCGCTATGACTGTTATTATTATGCTTATTGTATTATTACTATCCCTATTACTTTTGTCTTTATCCTTATAACTATTATTACTTCCCTTATTACTATTATTATTATCGCTATAACTATTATTATTATCGCTATGACTGTTATTATTATGCTTATTGTATTATTACTATCCCTATTACTTTTGTCTTTATCCTTATAACTGTTATTACTTCCCTTATTACTATTATTATTATCGCTATAACTATTATTATTATCCTTATTACTAGTATTATTAGCACTATAACTATTATGTTTATCCTTATTACTATTATTATTCGCACTATAACTATTATTATTATCCTTATTACTATTATTACTAGCACTATAACTATTATTATTATCCTTATTACTATTATTATTATCGCTATGACTGTTATTATTATGCTTATTCTACTATTACTATCCCTATTACTCTTGTCTCTATTCTTATAACTATTATTATTATGCTTATTACTATTATTATTATCGCTATAACTATTATTATTATCCTTACTACTATTATTATTATCGCTATGACTGTTATTATTATCCTTATTCTATTATTACTATCCCTATTACTCTTGTCTTTATCCTTATAACTATTATTATTTCCCTTATTACTATTATTATTATCATTATAACTGTTATTATTATCCTTATTACTAGTATTATTATCTCTATAACTATTATTGTTATCCTCATTACTATAATTATTATCGCTATGACTGTTATTATTATCCTTATTCTATTATTACTATCCCTATTACTCTTCTCTTTATCCTTATAACTATTATTATTATCCTTATAACTATTATTATTATCCTTATTACTATTATTATTATCGCTATGACTGTTATTATTATACTTATTCTATTATTACTATCCCTATTACTCTTGTCTTTATCCTTATAACTATTATTATTATCCGTGTCAGTATTATTATTATCGCTATAACTATTATTATTATCCTCATTACTATTATTATTATCGCTTTGACTGTTATTATTATCCTTATTCTATTATTACTATCCCTATTACTCTTGTCTCTATTCTTATAACTATTATTATTATCCTTATTACTATTATTATTATCGCTATAACTATTATTATTATCGCTATGACTGTTATTATTATGCTTATTGTATTATTACTATCCCTATTACTTTTGTCTTTATCCTTATAACTATTATTACTTCCCTTATTACTATTATTATTATCGCTATAACTATTATTATTATCGCTATGACTGTTATTATTATGCTTATTGTATTATTACTATCCCTATTACTTTTGTCTTTATCCTTATAACTGTTATTACTTCCCTTATTACTATTATTATTATCGCTATAACTATTATTATTATCCTTATTACTAGTATTATTAGCACTATAACTATTATGTTTATCCTTATTACTATTATTATTATCGCTATAACTATTATTATTATCCTTATTACTATTATTACTAGCACTATAACTATTATTATTATCCTTATTACTATTATTATTATCGCTATGACTGTTATTATTATGCTTATTCTACTATTACTATCCCTATTACTCTTGTCTCTATTCTTATAACTATTATTATTATGCTTATTACTATTATTATTATCGCTATAACTATTATTATTATCCTTACTACTATTATTATTATCGCTATGGCTGTTATTATTATACTTATTCTATTATTACTATCCCTATTACTCTTGTCTTTATCCTTATAACTATTATTATTTCCCTTATTACTATTATTATTATCATTATAACTGTTATTATTATCCTTATTACTAGTATTATTATCTCTATAACTATTATTGTTATCCTCATTACTATAATTATTATCGCTATGACTGTTATTATTATCCTTATTCTATTATTACTATCCCTATTACTCTTCTCTTTATCCTTATAACTATTATTATTATCCTTATAACTATTATTATTATCCTTATTACTATTATTATTATCGCTATGACTGTTATTATTATACTTATTCTATTATTACTATCCCTATTACTCTTGTCTTTATCCTTATAACTATTATTATTTCCCTTATTACTATTATTATTATCATTATAACTGCTATTATTATCCTTATTACTAGTATTATTATCTCTATAACGATTATTGTTATCCTCATTACTATTATTATTATCGCTATGACTGTTATTATTATCCTTATTCTATTATTACTATCCCTATTACTCTTGTCTTTATCCTTATAACTATTATTGTTATGCTTATTACTATTATTATTAGCACTAAAACTATTATTATTATCCTTATTACTATTATTATTATCGCTATGACTGTTATTATTATACTTATTCTATTATTACTATCCCTATTACTCTTGTCTCTATCCTTATAACTATTATTATTATCCTCATTACTATTATTATTATCGCTATGGCTGTTATTATTATCCTTATTCTATTATTACTATCCCTATTACTCTTGTCTTTATCCTCATAACTATTATTATTATCCTTATTACTATTATTATTATCGCTATAACTATTATTATTATCCTTATTACTATTATTATTATCGCAATGACTGTTATTATTATCCTTATTCTATTATTACTATCCCTATTACTCTTCTCTTTATCCTTATAACTATTATTATTACCCTTATTACTATTATTATTATCGCTATAACTATTATTATTATCCTTACTACTATTATTATTATCGCTATGACTGTTATTATTATCCTTATTCTTTTATTACTATCCCTATTACTCTTCTCTTTATCCATATAACTATTATTATTATCATTATAACTATTATTATTATCCTTATTACTATTATTATTATCGCTATGACTGTTATTATTATACTTATTCTATTATTACTATCCCTATTACTCTTGTCTTTATCCTGATAATTATTATTATTTCCCTTATTACAATTATTATTATCGCTATAACTATTATTATTATCCTTATTACTATTATTATTCGCACTATAACTATTATTATTATCCTTATTACTATTATTATTATTGCTATAACTATTATTATTATCCTTATTACTATTATTATTAGCACTATAGCTATTATTATTATCGCTATGACTGTTATTATTATCCTTATTCTATTATTACTAGCACTATAACTATTATTATTATCCTTATTACTATTATTATTATCGCTATGACTGTTATTATTATGCTTATTCTACTATTACTATCCCTATTACTCTTGTCTCTATTCTTATAACTATTATTATTATGCTTATTACTATTATTATTATCGCTATAACTATTATTATTATCCTTACTACTATTATTATTATCGCTATGACTGTTATTATTATCCTTATTCTATTATTACTATCCCTATTACTCTTGTCTCTATCCTTATAACTATTATTATTATCCTCATTACTATTATTATTATCGCTATGACTGTTATTATTATCCTTATTCTATTACTACTATCCCTATTACTCTTGTCTTTATCCTTATAACTATTATTATTATCCTTATTACTATTATTATTATCGCTATAACTATTATTATTATCCTTATTACTATTATTATTATCGCAATGACTGTTATTATTATCCTTATTCTATTATTACCTTCCCTATTACTCTTCTCTTTATCCTTATAACTGTTATTATTATCCTTATTACTACTATTATTATCGCTATAACTATTATTATTATCCTTACTACTACTATTATTATCGCTATGACTGTTATTATTATCCTTATTCTATTATTACTATCCCTATTACTCTTCTCTTTATCCTTATAACTATTATTATTATCCTTATAACTATTATTATTATCCTTATTACTATTATTATTATCGCTATGACTGTTATTATTATACTTATTCTATTATTACTATCCCTATTACTCTTGTCTTTATCCTTATAACTATTATTATTATCCTTGTCAGTATTATTTATATCGCTATAACTATTATTATTATCCTCATTAGTATTATTATTATCGCTATGACTGTTATTATTATACTTATTCTATTACTACTATCCCTATTACTCTTGTCTTTATCCTTATAACTATTATCGTTATGCTTATTACTATTATTATTAGCACTAAAACTATTATAATTATCCTTATTACTATTATTATTATCGCTATGACTGTTATTATTATACGTATTCTATTATTACTATCCCTATTACTCTTGTCTCTATCCTTATAACTATTATTATTATCCTCATTACTATTATTATTATCGCTATGACTGTTATTATTATGCTTATTCTACTATTACTATCCCTATTACTCTTGTCTCTATTCTTATAACTATTATTATTATGCTTATTACTATTATTATTATCGCTACAACTATTATTATTATCCTTACTACTATTATTATTATCGCTATGACTGTTATTATTATCCTTATTCTATTATTACTATCCCTATTACTCTTGTCTTTATCCTTATAACTATTATTATTATCCTTATTACTATTATTATTATCGCTATAACTATTATTATTATCGCTATGACTGTTATTATTATGCTTATTGTATTATTACTATCCCTATTACTTTTGTCTTTATCCTTATAACTATTATTACTTCCCTTATTACTATTATTATTATCGCTATAACTATTATTATTATCGCTATGACTGTTATTATTATGCTTATTGTATTATTACTATCCCTATTACTTTTGTCTTTATCCTTATAACTATTATTACTTCCCTTATTACTATTATTATTATCGCTATAACTATTATTATTATCCTTATTACTATTATTATTATCGCTATGACTGTTATTATTATCCTTATTCTATTATTACTATCCCTATTACTCTTCTCTTTATCCTTATAACTATTATTATTATCATTATAACTGTTATTATTATCCTTATTACTAGTATTATTATCTCTATAACTATTATTGTTATCCTCATTACTATTATTATTATCGCTATGACTGTTATTATTATCCTTATTCTATTATTACTATCCCTATTACTCTTGTCTCTATCCTTATAACTATTATTATTATGCTTATTACTATTATTATTAGCACTATAACTATTATTATTATCCTTATTACTATTATTACTAGCACTATAACTATTATTATTATCCTTATTACTATTATTATTATCGCTATGACTGTTATTATTATGCTTATTCTACTATTACTATCCTTATTACTCTTGTCTCTATTCTTATAACTATTATTATTATCCTTAATACTATTATTATTATTGCTATAACTGTTATTATTATCCTTATTACTATTATTATTAGCACTATAGCTATTATTATTATTATCGCTATGACTGTTATTATTATCCTTATTCTATTATTACTATCCCTATTACTCTTGTCTCTATCCTTATAACTATTATTATTATGCTTATTACTATTATTATTCGCACTATAACTATTATTATTATCCTTATTACTATTATTATTATCGCTATAACTATTATTATTATCCTTATTACTATTATTACTAGTACTATAACTATTATTATTATCCTTATTACTATTATTATTATCGCAATGACTGTTATTATTATGCTTATTCTACTATTACTATCCCTATTACTCTTGTCTCTATTCTTATAACTATTATTATTATGCTTATTACTATTATTATTAGCACTAAAACTATTATTATTATCCTTATTACTATTATTATTATCGCTATGACTGTTATTATTATACTTATTCTATTATTACTATCCCTATTACTCTTGTCTTTATCCTGATAATTATTATTATTTCCCTTATTACAATTATTATTATCGCTATAACTATTATTATTATCCTTATTACTATTATTATTCGCACTATAACTATTATTATTATCCTTATTACTATTATTATTATTGCTATAACTATTATTATTATCCTTATTACTATTATTATTATTGCTATAACTATTATTATTATCCTTATTACTATTATTATTAGCACTATAGCTATTATTATTATTATCGCTATGACTGTTATTATTATCCTTATTCTATTATTACTAGCACTATAACTATTATTATTATCCTTATTACTATTATTATTGTCGCTATGACTCTTATTATTATGCTTATTCTACTATTACTATCCCTATTACTCTTGTCTCTATTCTTATAACTATTATTATTATGCTTATTACTATTATTATTATCGCTATAACTATTATTATTATCCTTACTACTATTATTATTATCGCTATGACTGTTATTATTATCCTTATTCTATTATTACTATCCCTATTACTCTTGTCTCTATCCTTATAACTATTATTATTATGCTTATTAATATTATTATTACCACTATAACTATTATTATTATCCGTATTTCTATTATTATTATCGCAATGACTGTTAGTATTATACTTCTTCCATTATTACTGTGCCTATTAGTCTTGTCTTTATCCTGATATTTATTATTATTTCCCTTATTACTTTTATTATTATCGCTATAACTGTTATTATTATCCTTATTACTAGTATTATTAGCACTATAACTATTATGTTTATCCTTATTACTATTATTATTCGCACTATAACTATTATTATTATCCTTATTACTATTATTATTATCGCTATGACTGTTATTATTATACTTATTCTATTACTACTATCCCTATTACTCTTGTCTTTATCCTTATAACTATTATCGTTATGCTTATTACTATTATTATTAGCACTAAAACTATTATAATTATCCTTATTACTATTATTATTATCGCTATGACTGTTATTATTATACGTATTCTATTATTACTATCCCTATTACTCTTGTCTCTATCCTTATAACTATTATTATTATCCTCATTACTATTATTATTATCGCTATGACTGTTATTATTATGCTTATTCTACTATTACTATCCCTATTACTCTTGTCTCTATTCTTATAACTATTATTATTATGCTTATTACTATTATTATTATCGCTATAACTATTATTATTATCCTTACTACTATTATTATTATCGCTATGACTGTTATTATTATCCTTATTCTATTATTACTATCCCTATTACTCTTGTCTTTATCCTTATAACTATTATTATTTCCCTTATTACTATTATTATTATCATTATAACTGTTATTATTATCCTTATTACTAGTATTATTATCTCTATAACTATTATTGTTATCCTCATTACTATAATTATTATCGCTATGACTGTTATTATTATCCTTATTCTATTATTACTATCCCTATTACTCTTCTCTTTATCCTTATAACTATTATTATTATCCTTATAACTATTATTATTATCCTTATTACTATTATTATTATCGCTATGACTGTTATTATTATACTTATTCTATTATTACTATCCCTATTACTCTTGTCTTTATCCTTATAACTATTATTATTATCCTTGTCAGTATTATTATTATCGCTATAACTATTATTATTATCCTCATTACTATTATTATTATCGCTTTGACTGTTATTATTATCCTTATTCTATTATTACTATCCCTATTACTCTTGTCTTTATCCTTATAACTATTATTATTATCCTTATTACTATTATTATTATCGCTATAACTATTATTATTATCGCTATGACTGTTATTATTATGCTTATTGTATTATTACTATCCCTATTACTTTTGTCTTTATCCTTATAACTATTATTACTTCCCTTATTACTATTATTATTATCGCTATAACTATTATTATTATCGCTATGACTGTTATTATTATGCTTATTGTATTATTACTATCCCTATTACTTTTGTCTTTATCCTTATAACTGTTATTACTTCCCTTATTACTATTATTATTATCGCTATAACTATTATTATTATCCTTATTACTAGTATTATTAGCACTATAACTATTATGTTTATCCTTATTACTATTATTATTCGCACTATAACTATTATTATTATCCTTATTACTATTATTATTATCGCTATAACTATTATTATTATCCTTATTACTATTATTACTAGCACTATAACTATTATTATTATCCTTATTACTATTATTATTATCGCTATGACTGTTATTATTATGCTTATTCTACTATTACTATCCCTATTACTCTTGTCTCTATTCTTATAACTATTATTATTATGCTTATTACTATTATTATTATCGCTATAACTATTATTATTATCCTTACTACTATTATTATTATCGCTATGGCTGTTATTATTATACTTATTCTATTATTACTATCCCTATTACTCTTGTCTTTATCCTTATAACTATTATTATTTCCCTTATTACTATTATTATTATCATTATAACTGTTATTATTATCCTTATTACTAGTATTATTATCTCTATAACTATTATTGTTATCCTCATTACTATAATTATTATCGCTATGACTGTTATTATTATCCTTATTCTATTATTACTATCCCTATTACTCTTCTCTTTATCCTTATAACTATTATTATTATCCTTATAACTATTATTATTATCCTTATTACTATTATTATTATCGCTATGACTGTTATTATTATACTTATTCTATTATTACTATCCCTATTACTCTTGTCTTTATCCTTATAACTATTATTATTTCCCTTATTACTATTATTATTATCATTATAACTGTTATTATTATCCTTATTACTAGTATTATTATCTCTATAACGATTATTGTTATCCTCATTACTATTATTATTATCGCTATGACTGTTATTATTATCCTTATTCTATTATTACTATCCCTATTACTCTTGTCTTTATCCTTATAACTATTATTGTTATGCTTATTACTATTATTATTAGCACTAAAACTATTATTATTATCCTTATTACTATTATTATTATCGCTATGACTGTTATTATTATACTTATTCTATTATTACTATCCCTATTACTCTTGTCTCTATCCTTATAACTATTATTATTATCCTCATTACTATTATTATTATCGCTATGGCTGTTATTATTATCCTTATTCTATTATTACTATCCCTATTACTCTTGTCTTTATCCTCATAACTATTATTATTATCCTTATTACTATTATTATTATCGCTATAACTATTATTATTATCCTTATTACTATTATTATTATCGCAATGACTGTTATTATTATCCTTATTCTATTATTACTATCCCTATTACTCTTCTCTTTATCCTTATAACTATTATTATTACCCTTATTACTATTATTATTATCGCTATAACTATTATTATTATCCTTACTACTATTATTATTATCGCTATGACTGTTATTATTATCCTTATTCTTTTATTACTATCCCTATTACTCTTCTCTTTATCCATATAACTATTATTATTATCATTATAACTATTATTATTATCCTTATTACTATTATTATTATCGCTATGACTGTTATTATTATACTTATTCTATTATTACTATCCCTATTACTCTTGTCTTTATCCTGATAATTATTATTATTTCCCTTATTACAATTATTATTATCGCTATAACTATTATTATTATCCTTATTACTATTATTATTCGCACTATAACTATTATTATTATCCTTATTACTATTATTATTATTGCTATAACTATTATTATTATCCTTATTACTATTATTATTAGCACTATAGCTATTATTATTATCGCTATGACTGTTATTATTATCCTTATTCTATTATTACTAGCACTATAACTATTATTATTATCCTTATTACTATTATTATTATCGCTATGACTGTTATTATTATGCTTATTCTACTATTACTATCCCTATTACTCTTGTCTCTATTCTTATAACTATTATTATTATGCTTATTACTATTATTATTATCGCTATAACTATTATTATTATCCTTACTACTATTATTATTATCGCTATGACTGTTATTATTATCCTTATTCTATTATTACTATCCCTATTACTCTTGTCTCTATCCTTATAACTATTATTATTATCCTCATTACTATTATTATTATCGCTATGACTGTTATTATTATCCTTATTCTATTACTACTATCCCTATTACTCTTGTCTTTATCCTTATAACTATTATTATTATCCTTATTACTATTATTATTATCGCTATAACTATTATTATTATCCTTATTACTATTATTATTATCGCAATGACTGTTATTATTATCCTTATTCTATTATTACCTTCCCTATTACTCTTCTCTTTATCCTTATAACTGTTATTATTATCCTTATTACTACTATTATTATCGCTATAACTATTATTATTATCCTTACTACTACTATTATTATCGCTATGACTGTTATTATTATCCTTATTCTATTATTACTATCCCTATTACTCTTCTCTTTATCCTTATAACTATTATTATTATCCTTATAACTATTATTATTATCCTTATTACTATTATTATTATCGCTATGACTGTTATTATTATACTTATTCTATTATTACTATCCCTATTACTCTTGTCTTTATCCTTATAACTATTATTATTATCCTTGTCAGTATTATTTATATCGCTATAACTATTATTATTATCCTCATTAGTATTATTATTATCGCTATGACTGTTATTATTATACTTATTCTATTACTACTATCCCTATTACTCTTGTCTTTATCCTTATAACTATTATCGTTATGCTTATTACTATTATTATTAGCACTAAAACTATTATAATTATCCTTATTACTATTATTATTATCGCTATGACTGTTATTATTATACGTATTCTATTATTACTATCCCTATTACTCTTGTCTCTATCCTTATAACTATTATTATTATCCTCATTACTATTATTATTATCGCTATGACTGTTATTATTATGCTTATTCTACTATTACTATCCCTATTACTCTTGTCTCTATTCTTATAACTATTATTATTATGCTTATTACTATTATTATTATCGCTACAACTATTATTATTATCCTTACTACTATTATTATTATCGCTATGACTGTTATTATTATCCTTATTCTATTATTACTATCCCTATTACTCTTGTCTTTATCCTTATAACTATTATTATTATCCTTATTACTATTATTATTATCGCTATAACTATTATTATTATCGCTATGACTGTTATTATTATGCTTATTGTATTATTACTATCCCTATTACTTTTGTCTTTATCCTTATAACTATTATTACTTCCCTTATTACTATTATTATTATCGCTATAACTATTATTATTATCGCTATGACTGTTATTATTATGCTTATTGTATTATTACTATCCCTATTACTTTTGTCTTTATCCTTATAACTGTTATTACTTCCCTTATTACTATTATTATTATCGCTATAACTATTATTATTATCCTTATTACTAGTATTATTATCCTTATAACTATTATTATTATCCTTATTACTATTATTATTATCGCTATGACTGTTATTATTATACTTATTCTATTATTACTATCCCTATTACTCTTGTCTTTATCCTTATAACTATTATTATTTCCCTTATTACTATTATTATTATCATTATAACTGTTATTATTATCCTTATTACTAGTATTATTATCTCTATAACTATTATTGTTATCCTCATTACTATTATTATTATCGCTATGACTGTTATTAGTATCCTTATTCTATTATTACTATCCCTATTACTCTTGTCTCTATCCTTATAAATATTATTATTATGCTTATTACTATTATTATTAGCACTAAAACTATTATTATTATCCTTATTACTATTATCCTTATTACAATTATTATTATCGCTATGACTGTTATAATTATCCTTATTCTATTATTACTATCCCTATTACTCTTCTCTTTATCCTTATAACTATTATTATTACCCTTATTACTATTATTATTATCGCTATAACTATTATTATTATCCTCACTACTATTATTATTATCGCTATGACTGTTATTATTATCCTTATTCTATTATTACTATCCCTATTACTCTTCTCCTTATCCATATAACTATTATTATTATCCTTATAACTATTATTATTATCCTTATTACTATTATTATTATCGCTATGACTGTTATTATTATACTTATTCTATTATTACTATCCCTATTACTCTTGTCTTTATCCTTATAACTATTATTATTTCCCTTATTACTATTATTATTATCATTATAACTGTTATTATTATCCTTATTACTAGTATTATTATCTCTATAACTATTATTGTTATCCTCATTACTATTATTATTATCGCTATGACTGTTATTATTATCCTTATTCTATTATTACTATCCCTATTACTCTTGTCTCTATCCTTATAACTATTATTATTATCCTTACTACTATTATTATTATCGCTATGACTGTTATTATTATCCTTATTCTATTATTACTATCCCTATTACTCTTCTCTTTATCCTTATAACTATTATTATTATCCTTATAACTATTATTATTATCCTTACTACTATTGTTATTATCGCTATGACTGTTATTATTATCCGTATTCTATTATTACTATCCCTATTACTCTTGTCTTTATCCTTATAACTATTATTATTATGCTTATTACTATTATTATTAGCACTATAACTATTATTATTATCCTTAATACTATTATTATTATCGCTATGACTGTTATTATTATGCTTATTGTATTATTACTATCCCTATTACTTTTGTCTTTATCCTTATAACTGTTATTACTTCCCTTATTACTATTATTATTATCGCTATAACTATTATTATTATCCTTATTACTAGTATTATTAGCACTATAACTATTATGTTTATCCTTATTACTATTATTATTCGCACTATAACTATTATTATTATCCTTATTACTATTATTATTATCGCTATAACTATTATTATTATCCTTATTACTATTATTACTAGCACTATAACTATTATTATTATCCTTATTACTATTATTATTATCGCTATGACTGTTATTATTATGCTTATTCTACTATTACTATCCCTATTACTCTTGTCTCTATTCTTATAACTATTATTATTATGCTTATTACTATTATTATTATCGCTATAACTATTATTATTATCCTTACTACTATTATTATTATCGCTATGACTGTTATTATTATCCTTATTCTATTATTACTATCCCTATTACTCTTGTCTTTATCCTTATAACTATTATTATTTCCCTTATTACTATTATTATTATCATTATAACTGTTATTATTATCCTTATTACTAGTATTATTATCTCTATAACTATTATTGTTATCCTCATTACTATAATTATTATCGCTATGACTGTTATTATTATCCTTATTCTATTATTACTATCCCTATTACTCTTCTCTTTATCCTTATAACTATTATTATTATCCTTATTACTATTATTATTATCGCTATAACTATTATTATTATCGCTATGACTGTTATTATTATGCTTATTGTATTATTACTATCCCTATTACTTTTGTCTTTATCCTTATAACTGTTATTACTTCCCTTATTATTATTATTATTATCGATATAAATATTATTATTATCCTTATTACTAGTATTATTAGCACTATAACTATTATGTTTATCCTTATTACTATTATTATTCGCACTATAACTATTATTATTATCCTTATTACTATTATTATTATCGCTATAACTATTATTATTTCCCTTATTACTATTATTATTATCATTATAACTGTTATTATTATCCTTATTACTAGTATTATTATCTCTATAACTATTATTGTTATCCTCATTACTATTATTATTATCGCTATGACTGTTATTATTATCCTTATTCTATTATTACTATCCCTATTACTCTTGCCTCTATCCTTATAACTATTATTATTATGCTTATTAATATTATTATTACCACTATAACTATTATTATTATCCGTATTTCTATTATTATTATCGCAATGACTGTTAGTATTATACTTCTTCCATTATTACTATGCCTATTACTCTTGTCTTTATCCTGATATTTATTATTATTTCCCTTAGTACTTTTATTATTATCGCTATAACTGTTATTATTATCCTTATTACTAGTATTATTAGCACTATAACTATTATGTTTATCCTTATTACTATTATTATTATCGCAATGCCTGTTATTATTATCCTTATTCTATTATTACCTTCCCTATTACTCTTCTCTTTATCCTTATAACTATTATTATTATCCTTATTACTATTATTATTATCGCTATAACTATTATTATTATCCTTATTACTATTATTATTATCGCTATAACTATTATTATTATCCTTATTACTATTATTATTATCGCAATGACTGTTATTATTATACTTATTCTATTATTATTATCCTTATTACTATTATTATTATCGCAATGACTGTTATTATTATACTTATTCTATTATTACTATCCCTATTACTCTTGTCTCTATCCTTATAACTATTATTATTATCCTCATTACTATTATTATTATCGCTATTACTGTTATTATTATCCTTATTCTATTATTACTATCCCTATTACTCTTGTCTTTATCCTTATAACTATTATTATTATCGTTATTACTATTATTATTATCGCTATAACTATTATTATTATCCTTATTACTATTATTATTATCGCAATGACTGTTATTATTATCCTTATTCTATTATTACTATCCCTATTACTCTTCTCTTTATCCTTATAACTATTATTATTATCCTTATTACTGTTATTATTATCGCTATAACTATTATTATTATCCTTACTACTATTATTATTATCGCTATGACTGTTATTATTATACTTATTCTATTATTACTATCCCTATTACTCTTGTCTTTATCCTTATAACTATTATTGTTATGCTTATTACTATTATTATTAGCACTAAAACTATTATAATTATCCTTATTACTATTATTATTATCGCTATGACTGTTATTATTATACTTATTCTATTATTACTATCCCTATTACTCTTGTCTCTATCCTTATAACTATTATTATTATCCTCATTACTATTATTATTATCGCTATGACTGTTATTATTATCCTTATTCTATTATTACTATCCCTATTACTCTTGTCTCTATCCTTATAACTATTATTATTATGCTTATTACTATTATTATTAGCACTATAACTATTATTATTATCCTTATTACTATTATTATTATCGCTATGACTGTTATTATTATCCTCATTCTATTATTACTATCTCTATTGCTCTTGTCTTTATCCTTATAACTATTATTATTATCCTTGTCAGTATTATTATTATCGCTATAACTATTATTATTATCCTCATTACTATTATTATTATCGCTATGACTGTTATTATTATCCTTATTCTATTATTACTATCCCTATTACTCTTGTCTTTATCCTTATAACTATTATTATTATCCTTATTACTATTATTATTATCGCTATAACTATTATTATTATCGCTATGACTGTTATTATTATGCTTATTGTATTATTACTATCCCTATTACTTTTGTCTTTATCCTTATAACTATTATTACTTCCCTTATTACTATTATTATTATCGCTATAACTATTATTATTATCCTTATTACTAGTATTATTAGCACTATAACTATTATGTTTATCCTTATTACTATTATTATTCGCACTATAACTATTATTATTATCCTTATTACTATTATTATTATCGCTATAACTATTATTATTATCCTTATTACTATTATTACTAGCACTATAACTATTATTATTATCCTTATTACTATTATTATTATCGCTATGACTGTTATTATTATGCTTATTCTACTATTACTCTCCCTATTACTCTTGTCTCTATTCTTATAACTATTATTATTATCGCTATAACTATTATTATTATCCTTACTACTATTATTATTATCGCTATGACTGTTATTATTATCCTTATTCTATTATTACTATCCCTATTACTCTTGTCTTTATCCTTATAACTATTATTATTACGCTTATTACTATTATTATTAGCACTATAACTATTATTATTATCCTTAATACTATTATTATTATCGCTATGACTGTTATTATTATCCTTATTTTATTATTAATATCCCTATTACTCTTGTCTTTATCCTTATAACTATTATTATTATCCTTGTCAGTATTATTATTATCGCTATAACTTTTATTATTATCCTCATTACTATTATTATTATCGCTATGACTGTTATTATTATCCTTATTCTATTATTACTATCCCTATTACTCTTGTCTTTATCCTTATAACTATTATTATTATCCTTATTACTATTATTACTATCGCTATAACTATTATTATTATCGCTATGACTGTTATTATTATGCTTATTGTATTATTACTATCCCTATTACTTTTGTCTTTATCCTTATAACTATTATTACTTCCCTTATTACTATTATTATTATCGCTATAACTATTATTATTATCCTTATTACTAGTATTATTAGCACTATAACTATTATGTTTATCCTTATTACTATTATTATTCGCACTATAACTATTATTATTATCCTTATTACTATTATTATTATCGCTATAACTATTATTATTATCCTTATTACTATTATTACTAGCACTATAACTATTATTATTATCCTTATTACTATTATTATTATCGCTATGACTGTTATTATTATGCTTATTCTACTATTACTATCCCTATTACTCTTGTCTCTATTCTTATAACTATTATTATTATGCTTATTACTATTATTATTATCGCTATAACTATTATTATTATCCTTACTACTATTATTATTATCGCTGTGACTGTTATTATTATCCTTATTCTATTATTACTATCCCTATTACTCTTGTCTTTATCCTTATAACTATTATTATTTCCCTTATTACTATTATTATTATCATTATAACTGTTATTATTATCCTTATTACTAGTATTATTATCTCTATAACTATTATTGTTATCCTCATTACTATTATTATTATCGCTATGACTGTTATTATTATCCTTATTCTATTATTACTATCCCTATTACTCTTGTCTCTATCCTTATAACTATTATTATTATGCTTATTACTATTATTATTAGCACTATAACTATTATTATTATCCTTAATACTATTATTATTATCGCTATGACTGTTATTATTATCCTTATTTTATTATTAATATCCCTATTACTCTTGTCTTTATCCTTATAACTATTATTATTATCCTTATTACTAATATTATTATCGCTATAACTATTATTATTATCGCTATGACTGTTATTATTATCCTTATTCTATTATTATTTCCCTTATTATTATTATTATTATCGCTATAACTATTTTTGTTATCCTTATTACTATTAATATCGCTATGACTGTTATTATTATCCTTATTCTACTATCACTATCCCTATTACTCTTGTCTCTATCCTTATAGCTATTATTATTATCCTTATTACTATTATTATTATCGCTATAAGTATTATTATTATCCTTATCACTATTATTACTAGCACTATAACTATTATGTTTATACTTATTACTATTATTATTATCGCTATAAATATTATTATTATCGCTATGACTGTTATTATTATCCTTATTCTATTATTATTTCCCTTATTACTATTATTATTATCGCTATAAATATTATTATTATCCTTATTACTATTATTATCGCTATGACTGTTATTATTATCCTTATTCTACTATTACTATCCCTATTACTCTTGTCTCTATCCTTATAACTATTATTATTATCCTTACTACTATTATTATTATCGCTATAACTATTATTATTATCGCTATGACTGTTATTATTATCCTTATTCTATTATTACTATCCCTATTACTCTTCTCTTTATCCTTATAACTATTATTATTATCCTTATTACTATTATCCTTATTACTATTATTATTATCGCTATGACTGTTATAATTATCCTTATTCTATTATTACTATCCCTATTACTCTTCTCTTTATCCTTATAACTATTATTATTATCCTTATAACTATTATTATTATCCTTATTACTATTATTATTATCGCTATGACTGTTATTATTATACTTATTCCATTATTACTATCCCTATTACTCTTGTCTTTATCCTTATAACTATTATTATTATCGTTATTACTATTATTATTATCGCTATAACTATTATTATTATCGCTATGACTGTTATTATTATGCTTATTGTATTATTACTATCAATATTACTTTTGTCTTTATCCTTGTTACTAGTATTATTAGCACTATAACTATTATGTTTATCCTTATTACTATTATTATTCGCACTATAACTATTATTATTTCCCTTATTACTATTATTATTATCATTATAACTGTTATTATTATCCTTATTACTAGTATTATTATCTCTATAACTATTATTGTTATCCTCATTACTATTATTATTATCGCTATGACTGTTATAATTATCCTTATTCTATTATTACTATCCCTATTACTCTTCTCTTTATCCTTATAACTATTATTATTATCCTTATAACTATTACTATTATCCTTATTACTATTATTATTATCGCTATGACTGTTATTATTACACTTATTCTATTATTACTATCCCTATTACTCTTGTCTTTATCCTCATAACTATTATTATTATCCTTATAACTATTATTATTATCCTTATAACTATTATTATTATCCTTATTACTATTATTATTATCGCTATGACTGTTATTATTATACTTATTCTATTATTACTATCCCTATTACTCTTGTCTTTATCCTTATAACTATTATTATTTCCCTTATTACTATTATTATTATCATTATAACTGTTATTATTATCCTTATTACTAGTATTATTATCTCTATAACTATTATTGTTATCCTCATTACTATTATTATTATCGCTATGACTGTTATTATTATCCTTATTCTATTATTACTATCCCTATTACTCTTGTCTCTATCCTTATAAATATTATTATTATGCTTATTACTATTATTATTAGCACTAAAACTATTATTATTATCCTTATTACTATTATTATTATCGCTATGACTGTTATTATTATACTTATTCTATTATTACTATCCCTATTACTCTTGTCTCTATCCTTATAACTATTATTATTATCCTCATTACTATTATTATTATCGCTATGACTGTTATTATTATCCTTATTCTATTATTACTATCCCTATTATTCTTGTCTTTATCCTTATAACTATTATTATTATCCTTATTACTATTATTATTATCGCTATAACTATTATTATTATCCTTATTACTATTATTATTATCGCAATGACTGTTATTATTATCCTTATTCTATTATTACTATCCCTATTACTCTTCTCTTTATCCTTATAACTATTATTATTACCCTTATTACTATTATTATTATCGCTATAACTATTATTATTATCCTCACTACTATTATTATTATCGCTATGACTGTTATTATTATCCTTATTCTATTATTACTATCCCTATTACTCTTCTCCTTATCCATATAACTATTATTATTATCCTTATAACTATTATTATTATCCTTATTACTATTATTATTATCGCTATGACTGTTATTATTATACTTATTCTATTATTACTATCCCTATTACTCTTGTCTTTATCCTTATAACTATTATTATTTCCCTTATTACTATTATTATTATCATTATAACTGTTATTATTATCCTTATTACTAGTATTATTATCTCTATAACTATTATTGTTATCCTCATTACTATTATTATTATCGCTATGACTGTTATTATTATCCTTATTCTATCATTACTATCCCTATTACTCTTGTCTCTATCCTTATAACTATTATTATTATCCTTACTACTATTATTATTATCGCTATGACTGTTATTATTATCCTTATTCTATTATTACTATCCCTACTACTCTTCTCTTTATCCTTATAACTATTATTATTATCCTTATAACTATTATTATTATCCTTACTACTATTATTATTATCGCTATGACTGTTATTATTATCCGTATTCTATTATTACTATCCCTATTACTCCTGTCTTTATCCTTATAACTATTATTATTATGCTTATTACTATTATTATTAGCACTATAACTATTATTATTATCCTTAATACTATTATTATTATCGCTATGACTGTTATTATTATGCTTATTGTATTATTACTATCCCTATTACTTTTGTCTTTATCCTTATAACTATTATTATTATCCTTATTACTATTATTATTATCGCTATAACTATTATTATTATCGCTATGACTGTTATTATTATGCTTATTGTATTATTACTATCCCTATTACTTTTGTCTTTATCCTTATAACTGTTATTACTTCCCTTATTATTATTATTATTATCGATATAAATATTATTATTATCCTTATTACTAGTATTATTAGCACTATAACTATTATGTTTATCCTTATTACTATTATTATTCGCACTATAACTATTATTATTATCCTTATTACTATTATTATTATCGCTATAACTATTATTATTTCCCTTATTACTATTATTATTATCATTATAACTGTTATTATTATCCTTATTACTAGTATTATTATCTCTATAACTATTATTGTTATCCTCATTACTATTATTATTATCGCTATGACTGTTATTATTATCCTTATTCTATTATTACTATCCCTATTACTCTTGTCTCTATCCTTATAACTATTATTATTATGCTTATTAATATTATTATTACCACTATAACTATTATTATTATCCGTATTTCTATTATTATTATCGCAATGACTGTTAGTATTATACTTCTTCCATTATTACTATGCCTATTACTCTTGTCTTTATCCTGATATTTATTATTATTTCCCTTATTACTTTTATTATTATCGCTATAACTGTTATTATTATCCTTATTACTAGTATTATTAGCACTATAACTATTATGTTTATCCTTATTACTATTATTATTCGCACTATAACTATTATTATTATCCTTATTACTATTATTATTATCGCTATGACTGTTATTATTATCCTTATTCTATTATTACTATCCCTATTACTCTTGTCTCTATCCTTATAACTATTATTATTATGCTTATTACTATTATTACTAGCACTATAACTATTATTATTATCCTTATTACTATTATTATTATCGCTATGACTGTTATTATTATGCTTATTCTACTATTACTATCCCTATTACTCTTGTCTCTATTCTTATAACTATTATTATTATGCTTATTACTATTATTATTATCGCTATAACTATTATTATTATCCTTACTACTATTATTATTATCGCTATGACTGTTATTATTATCCTTATTCTATTATTACTATCCCTATTACTCTTGTCTTTATCCTTATAACTATTATTATTTCCCTTATTACTATTATTATTATCATTATAACTGTTATTATTATCCTTATTACTAGTATTATTATCTCTATAACTATTATTGTTATCCTCATTACTATTATTATTATCGCTATGACTGTTATTATTATCCTTATTCTATTATTACTATCCCTATTACTCTTGTCTCTATCCTTATAACTATTATTATTATGCTTATTAATATTATTATTACCACTATAACTATTATTATTATCCGTATTTCTATTATTATTATCGCAATGACTGTTAGTATTATACTTCTTCCATTATTACTATGCCTATTACTCTTGTCTTTATCCTGATATTTATTATTATTTCCCTTATTACTTTTATTATTATCGCTATAACTGTTATTATTATCCTTATTACTAGTATTATTAGCACTATAACTATTATGTTTATCCTTATTACTATTATTATTATCGCAATGCCTGTTATTATTATCCTTATTCTATTATTACCTTCCCTATTACTCTTCTCCTTATCCTTATAACTATTATTATTATCCTTATTACTATTACTATTATCGCTATAACTATTATTATTATCCTTATTACTATTATTATTATCGCTATAACTATTATGATTATCCTTATTACTATTATTATTATCGCAATGACTGTTATTATTATACTTATTCTATTATTACTATCCCTATTACTCTTGTCTCTATCCTTATAACTATTATTATTATCCTCATTACTATTATTATTATCGCTATTACTGTTATTATTATCCTTATTCTATTATTACTATCCCTATTACTCTTGTCTCTATCCTTATAACTATTATTATTATGCTTATTAATATTATTATTACCACTATAACTATTATTATTATCCGTATTTCTATTATTATTATCGCAATGACTGTTAGTATTATACTTCTTCCATTATTACTATGCCTATTACTCTTGTCTTTATCCTGATATTTATTATTATTTCCCTTATTACTTTTATTATTATCGCTATAACTGTTATTATTATCCTTATTACTAGTATTATTAGCACTATAACTATTATGTTTATCCTTATTACTATTATTATTATCGCAATGCCTGTTATTATTATCCTTATTCTATTATTACCTTCCCTATTACTCTTCTCTTTATCCTTATAACTATTATTATTATCCTTATTACTATTACTATTATCGCTATAACTATTATTATTATCCTTATTACTATTATTATTATCGCTATAACTATTATGATTATCCTTATTACTATTATTATTATCGCAATGACTGTTATTATTATACTTATTCTATTATTACTATCCCTATTACTCTTGTCTCTATCCTTATAACTATTATTATTATCCTCATTACTATTATTATTATCGCTATTACTGTTATTATTATCCTTATTCTATTATTACTATCCCTATTACTCTTGTCTTTATCCTTATAACTATTATTATTATCGTTATTACTATTATTATTATCGCTATAACTATTATTGTTATCCTTATTACTATTATTATTATCGCAATGACTGTTATTATTATCCTTATTCTATTATTACTATCCCTATTACTCTTCTCTTTATCCTTATAACTATTATTATTATCCTTATTACTATTATTATTATCGCTATAATTATTATTATTATCCTTATTACTATTATTATTATCGCTATGACTGTTATTATTATCCTTATTCTATTATTACTATCCCTATTACTCTTCTCTTTATCCTTATAACTATTATTATTATCCTTATTACTATTATTATTATCGCTATAACTATTATTATTATCCTTACTACTATTATTATTATCGCTATGACTGTTATTATTATCCTTATTCTATTATTACTATCCCTGTTACTCTTGTCTTTATCCTTATAACTATTATTGTTATGCTTATTAATATTATTATTAGCACTAAAACTATTATAATTATCCTTATTACTATTATTATTATCGCTATGACTTTTATTATTATACTTATTCTATTATTACTATCCCTATTACTCTTGTCTCTATCCTTATAACTATTATTATTATCCTCCTTACTATTATTATTATCGCTATGACTGTTATTATTATCCTTATTCTATTATTACTATCCCTATTACTCTTGTCTTTATCCTTATAACTATTATTATTATCCTTATTACTATTATTATTATCGCTATAATTATTATTATTATCCTTATTACTATTATTATTATCGCTATGACTGTTATTATTATCCTTATTCTATTATTACTATCCCTATTACTCTTCTCTTTATCCTTATAACTATTATTATTATCCTTATTACTATTATTATTATCGCTATAACTATTATTATTATCCTTACTACTATTATTATTATCGCTATGACTGTTATTATTATCCTTATTCTATTATTACTATCCCTGTTACTCTTCTCTTTATCCTTATAACTATTATTATTATCCTTATAACTATTATTATTATCCTTATTACTATTATTATTATCGCTATGACTGTTATTATTATACTTATTCTATTATTACTATCCCTATTACTCTTGTCTTTATCCTTATAACTATTATTATTTCCCTTATTACTATTATTATTATCATTATAACTGTTATTATTATCCTTATTACTAGTACTATTATCTCTATAACTATTATTGTTATCCTCATTACTATTATTATTATCGCTATGACTGTTATTATTATCCTTATTCTATTATTACTATCCCTATTACTCTTGTCTCTATCCTTATAACTATTATTATTATGCTTATTACTATTATTATTAGCACTATAACTATTATTATTATCCTTATTACTATTATTATTATCGCTATGACTGTTATTATTATCCTCATTCTATTATTACTATCTCTATTGCTCTTGTCTTTATCCTTATAACTATTATTATTATCCTTGTCAGTATTATTATTATCGCTATAACTATTATTATTATCCTCATTACTATTATTATTATCGCTATGACTGTTATTATTATCCTTATTCTATTATTACTATCCCTATTACTCTTGTCTTTATCCTTATAACTATTATTATTATCCTTATTACTATTATTATTATCGCTATAACTATTATTATTATCGCTATGACTGTTATTATTATGCTTATTGTATTATTACTATCCCTATTACTTTTGTCTTTATCCTTATAACTATTATTACTTCCCTTATTACTATTATTATTATCGCTATAACTATTATTATTGTCCTTATTACTAGTATTATTAGCACTATAACTATTATGTTTATCCTTATTACTATTATTATTCGCACTATAACTATTATTATTATCCTTATTACTATTATTATTATCGCTATAACTATTATTATTATCCTCATTACTATTATTATTATCGCTATGACTGTTATTATTATCCTTATTCTATTATTACTATCCCTATTACTCTTGTCTCTATCCTTATAACTATTATTATTATGCTTATTACTATTATTATTAGCACTATAACTATTATTATTATCCTTATTACTATTAT
The DNA here is from genome assembly GCA_945859555.1 of Megachile ligniseca. Classification (NCBI taxonomy): domain Eukaryota; kingdom Metazoa; phylum Arthropoda; class Insecta; order Hymenoptera; family Megachilidae; genus Megachile; species Megachile ligniseca. The sequence continues at coordinate 31,650 of CAMAOC010000333.1, forward strand.
TATTATCGCTATGACTGTTATTATTATCCTCATTCTATTATTACTATCTCTATTGCTCTTGTCTTTATCCTTATAACTATTATTATTATCCTTGTCAGTATTATTATTACCGCTATAACTATTATTATTATCCTCATTACTATTATTATTATCGCTATGACTGTTATTATTATCCTTATTCTATAATTACTATCCCTATTACTCTTGTCTTTATCCTTATAACTATTATTATTATCCTTATTACTATTATTATTATCGCTATAACTATTATTATTATCGCTATGACTGTTATTATTATGCTTATTGTATTATTACTATCCCTATTACTTTTGTCTTTATCCTTATAACTATTATTACTTCCCTTATTACTATTATTATTATCGCTATAACTATTATTATTATCCTTATTACTAGTATTATTAGCACTATAACTATTATGTTTATCCTTATTACTATTATTATTCGCACTATAACTATTATTATTATCCTTATTACTATTATTATTATCGCTATAACTATTATTATTATCCTTATTACTATTATTACTAGCACTATAACTATTATTATTATCCTTATTACTATTATTATTATCGCTATGACTGTTATTATTATGCTTATTCTACTATTACTCTCCCTATTTCTCTTGTCTCTATTCTTATAACTATTATTATTATCGCTATAACCATTATTATTATCCTTACTACTATTATTATTATCGCTATGACTGTTATTATTATCCTTATTCTATTATTACTATCCCTATTACTCTTGTCTTTATCCTTATAACTATTATTATTACGCTTATTACTATTATTATTAGCACTATAACTATTATTATTATCCTTAATACTATTATTATTATCGCTATGACTGTTATTATTATCCTTATTTTATTATTAATATCCCTATTACTCTTGTCTTTATCCTTATAACTATTATTATTATCCTTGTCAGTATTATTATTATCGTTATAACTTTTATTATTATCCTCATTACTATTATTATTATCGCTATGACTGTTATTATTATCCTTATTCTATTATTACTATCCCTATTACTCTTGTCTTTATCCTTATAACTATTATTATTATCCTTATTACTATTATTACTATCGCTATTACTATTATTATTATCGCTATGACTGTTATTATTATGCTTATTGTATTATTACTATCCCTATTACTTATGTCTTTATCCTTATAACTATTATTACTTCCCTTATTACTATTATTATTATCGCTATAACTATTATTATTATCCTTATTACTAGTATTATTAGCACTATAACTATTACGTTTATCCTTATTACTATTATTATTCGCACTATAACTATTATTATTATCCTTATTACTATTATTATTATCGCTATAACTATTATTATTATCCTTATTACTATTATTACTAGCACTATAACTATTATTATTATCCTTATTACTATTATTATTATCGCTATGACTGTTATTATTATGCTTATTCTACTATTACTATCCCTATTACTCTTGTCTCTATTCTTATAACTATTATTATTATGCTTATTACTATTATTATTATCGCTATAACTATTATTATTATCCTTACTACTATTATTATTATCGCTGTGACTGTTATTATTATCCTTATTCTATTATTACTATCCCTATTACTCTTGTCTTTATCCTTATAACTATTATTATTTCCCTTATTACTATTATTATTATCATTATAACTGTTATTATTATCCTTATTACTAGTATTATTATCTCTATAACTATTATTGTTATCCTCATTACTATTATTATTATCGCTATGACTGTTATTATTATCCTTATTCTATTATTACTATCCCTATTACTCTTGTCTCTATCCTTATAACTATTATTATTATGCTTATTACTATTATTATTAGCACTATAACTATTATTATTATCCTTAATACTATTATTATTATCGCTATGACTGTTATTATTATCCTTATTATATTATTAATATCCCTATTACTCTTGTCTCTATCCTTATAGCTATTATTATTATCCTTATTACTATTATTATTATCGCTATAACTATTATTATTATCCTTATCACTATTATTACTAGCACTATAACTATTATGTTTATACTTATTACTATTATTATTATCGCTATAAATATTATTATTATCGCTATGACTGTTATTATTATCCTTATTCTATTATTATTTCCCTTATTACTATTATTATTATCGCTATAACTATTATTATTATCCTTATTACTATTATTATCGCTATGACTGTTATTATTATCCTTATTCTACTATTACTATCCCTATTACTCTTGTCTCTATCCTTATAACTATTATTATTATCCTTACTACTATTATTATTATCGCTATAACTATTATTATTATCGCTATGACTGTTATTATTATCCTTATTCTATTATTACTATCCCTATTACTCTTCTCTTTATCCTTATAACTATTATTATTATCCTTATTACTATTATCCTTATTACTATTATTATTATCGCTATGACTATTATTATTATCGCTATGACTGTTATAATTATCCTTATTCTATTATTACTATCCCTATTACTCTTCTCTTTATCCTTATAACTATTATTATTATCCTTATAACTATTATTATTATCCTTATTACTATTATTATTATCGCAATGACTGTTAGTATTATACTTCTTCCATTATTACTATGCCTATTACTCTTGTCTTTATCCTGATATTTATTATTATTTCCCTTATTACTTTTATTATTATCGCTATAACTGTTATTATTATCCTTATTACTAGTATTATTAGCACTATAACTATTATGTTTATCCTTATTACTATTATTATTGTCGCAATGCCTGTTATTATTATCCTTATTCTATTATTACCTTCCCTATTACTCTTCTCTTTATCCTTATAACTATTATTATTATCCTTATTACTATTATTATTATCGCTATAACTATTATTATTATCCTTATTACTATTATTATTATCGCTATAACTATTATTATTATCCTTATTACTATTATTATTATCGCAATGACTGTTATTATTATACTTATTCTATTATTACTATCCCTATTACTCTTGTCTCTATCCTTATAACTATTATTATTATCCTCATGACTATTATTATTATCGCTATTACTGTTATTATTATCCTTATTCTATTATTACTATCCCTATTACTCTTGTCTTTATCCTTATAACTATTATTATTATCGTTATTACTATTATTATTATCGCTATAACTATTATTATTATCCTTATTACTATTATTATTATCGCAATGACTGTTATTATTATCCTTATTCTATTATTACTATCCCTATTACTCTTCTCTTTATCCTTATAACTATTATTATTATCCTTATTACTGTTATTATTATCGCTATAACTATTATTATTATCCTTACTACTATTATTATTATCGCTATGACTGTTATTATTATACTTATTCTATATTTACTATCCCTATTACTCTTGTCTTTATCCTTATAACTATTATTATTTCCCTTATTACTATTATTATTATCATTATAACTGTTATTATTATCCTTATTACTAGTACTATTATCTCTATAACTATTATTGTTATCCTCATTACTATTATTATTATCGCTATGACTGTTATTATTATCCTTATTCTATTATTACTATCCCTATTACTCTTGTCTCTATCCTTATAACTATTATTATTATGCTTATTACTATTATTATTAGCACTATAACTATTATTATTATCCTTACTACTATTATTATTATCGCTATGACTGTTATTATTATACTTATTCTATTATTACTATCCCTATTACTCTTGTCTTTATCCTTATAACTATTATTATTTCCCTTATTACTATTATTATTATCATTATAACTGTTATTATTATCCTTATTACTAGTACTATTATCTCTATAACTATTATTATTATCCTTATTACTATTATTATGATCGCAATGACTGTTATTATTATCCTTATTCTATTATTACTATCCCTATTACTCTTCTCTTTATCCTTATAACTATTATTATTACCCTTATTACTATTATTATTATCGCTATAACTATTATTATTATCCTCACTACTATTATTATTATCCTTATAACTATTATTATTATCCTTATTACTATTATTATTATCGCTATGACTGTTATTATTTTACTTATTCTATTATTACTATCCCTATTACTCTTGTCTTTATCCTGATAATTATTATTATTTCCCTTATTACAATTATTATTATCGCTATAACTATTATTATTATCCTTATTACTATTATTATTCGCACTATAACTATTATTATTATCCTTATTACTTTTATTATTATTGCTATAACTGTTATTATTATCCTTATTACTATTATTATTAGCACTATAGCTATTATTATTATTATCGCTATGACTGTTATTATTATCCTTATTCTATTATTACTAGCACTATAACTATTATTATTATCCTTATTACTATTATTATTATCGCTATGACTGTTATTATTATGCTTATTCTACTATTACTATCAATATTACTCTTGTCTCTATTCTTATAACTATTATTATTATGCTTATTACTATTATTATTATCGCTATAACTATTATTATTATCCTTACTACTATTATTATTATCGCTATGACTGTTATTATTATCCTTATTACTATTATTATTAGCACTAAAACTATTATTATTATCCTTATTACTATTATTATTATCGCTATGACTGTTATTATTATACTTATTCTATTATTACTATCCCTATTACTCTTGTCTCTATCCTTATAACTATTATTATTATCCTCATTACTATTATTATTATCGCTATGACTGTTATTATTATCCTTATTCTATTATTACTATCCCTATTATTCTTGTCTTTATCCTTATAACTATTATTATTATCCTTATTACTATTATTATTATCGCTATAACTATTATTATTATCCTTATTACTATTATTATGATCGCAATGACTGTTATTATTATCCTTATTCTATTATTACTATCCCTATTACTCTTCTCTTTATCCTTATAACCATTATTATTACCCTTATTACTATTATTATTATCGCTATAACTATTATTATTATCCTCACTACTATTATTATTATCGCTATGACTGTTATTATTATCCTTATTCTATTATTACTACCCCTATTACTCTTCTCTTTATCCATATAACTATTATTATTATCCTTATAACTATTATTATTATCCTTATTACTATTATTATTATCGCTATGACTGTTATTATTTTACTTATTCTATTATTACTATCCCTATTACTCTTGTCTTTATCCTGATAATTATTATTATTTCCCTTATTACAATTATTATTATCGCTATAACTATTATTATTATCCTTATTACTATTATTATTCGCACTATAACTATTATTATTATCCTTATTACTTTTATTATTATTGCTATAACTGTTATTATTATCCTTATTACTATTATTATTAGCACTATAGCTATTATTATTATTATCGCTATGACTGTTATTATTATCCTTATTCTATTATTACTAGCACTATAACTATTATTATTATCCTTATTACTATTATTATTATCGCTATGACTGTTATTATTATGCTTATTCTACTATTACTATCAATATTACTCTTGTCTCTATTCTTATAACTATTATTATTATGCTTATTACTATTATTATTATCGCTATAACTATTATTATTATCCTTACTACTATTATTATTATCGCTATGACTGTTATTATTATCCTTATTACTAGTATTATTATCTATATAACTATTATTGTTATCCTCATTACTATTATTATTATCGCTATGACTGTTATTATTATCCTTATTCTATTATTACTATTACTATTACTCTTGTCTCTATCCTTATAACTATTATTATTATGCTTATTAATATTATTATTACCACTATAACTATTATTATTATCCGTATTTCTTGTATTATTATCGCAATGACTGTTAGTATTATACTTCTTCCATTATTACTATGCCTATTACTCTTGTCTTTATCCTGATATTTGTTATTATTTCCCTTATTACTTTTATTATTATCGCTATAACTGTTATTATTATCCTTATTACTAGTATTATTAGCACTATAACTATTATGTTTATCCTTATTACTATTATTATTCGCACTATAACTATTATTATTATCCTTATTACTATTATTATTATCGCTATGACTGTTATTATTATACTTATTCTATTATTACTATCCCTATTACTCTTGTCTTTATCCTTATAACTATTATTGTTATGCTTATTACTATTATTATTAGCACTAAAACTATTATAATTATCCTTATTACTATTATTATTATCGCTATGACTGTTATTATTATACTTATTCTATTATTACTATCCCTATTACTCTTGTCTCTATCCTTATAACTATTATTATTATCCTTATTACTATTATTATTATCGCAATGACTGTTATTATTATCCTTATTCTATTATTACTATCCCTATTACTCTTCTCTTTATCCTTATAACTATTATTATTATCCTTATTACTATTATTATTATCGCTATAACTATTATTATTATCCTTACTACTATTATTATTATCGCTATGACTGTTATTATTATCCTCATTCTATTATTACTATCTCTATTGCTCTTGTCTTTATCCTTATAACTATTATTATTTCCCTTATTACTATTATTATTATCATTATAACTGTTATTTTTATCCTTATTACTAGTATTATTATCTCTATAACTATTATTGTTATCCTCATTACTATTATTATTATCGCTATGACTGTTATTATTATCCTTATTCTATTATTACTATCCCTATTACTCTTGTCTCTATCCTTATAACTATTATTATTATGCTTATTACTATTATTATTAGCACTATAACTATTATTATTATCCTTATTACTATTATTATTATCGCTATGACTGTTATTATTATCCTCATTCTATTATTACTATCTCTATTGCTCTTGTCTTTATCCTTATAACTATTATTATTATCGCTATGACTGTTATTATTATCCTTATTCTATTATTACTATCCCTATTACTCTTGTCTTTATCCTTATAACTATTATTATTATCCTTATTACTATTATTATTATCGCTATAACTATTATTATTATCGCTATGATTGTTATTGTTATGCTTATTGTATTATTACTATCCCTATTACTTTTGTCTTTATCCTTATAACTATTATTACTTCCCTTATTACTATTATTATTATGGCTATAACTATTATTATTATCCTTATTACTAGTATCATTAGCACTATAACTATTATGTTTATCCTTATTACTATTATTATTCGCACTATAACTATTATTATTATCCTTATTACTATTATTATTATCGCTATAACTATTATTATTATCCTTATTACTATTATTACTAGCACTATAACTATTATTATTATCCTTATTACTATTATTATTATCGCTATGACTGTTATTATTATGCTTATTCTACTATTACTCTCCCTATTACTCTTGTCTCTATTCTTATACCTATTATTATTATCCTCATTACTATTATTATTATCGCTATTACTGTTATTATTATCCTTATTCTATTATTACTATCCCTATTACTCTTGTCTTTATCCTTATAACTATTATTATTATCGTTATTACTATTATTATTATCGCTATAACTATCATTATTATCCTTATTACTAATATTATTATCGCAATGACTGTTATTATTATCCTTATTCTATTATTACTATCCCTATTACTCTTCTCTTTATCCTTATAACTATTATTATTATCCTTATTACTGTTATTATTATCGCTATAACTATTATTATTATCCTTACTACTATTATTATTATCGCTATGACTGTTATTATTATACTTATTCTATTATTACTATCCCTATTACTCTTGTCTTTATCCTTATAACTATTATTGTTATGCTTATTACTATTATTATTAGCACTAAAACTATTATAATTATCCTTATTACTATTATTATTATCGCTATAACTATTATTATTATCCTTACTACTATTATTATTATCGCTATGACTGTTATTATTATCCTTAATCTATTATTACTATCCCTATTACTCTTCTCCTTATCCATATAACTATTATTATTATCCTTATTACTATTATTATTATCGCTATGACTGTTATTATTATACTTATTCTATTATTACTATCCCTATTACTCTTGTCTTTATCCTTATAACTATTATTATTTCCCTTATTACTATTATTATTATCATTATAACTGTTATTATTATCCTTATTACTAGTATTATTATCTCTATAACTATTATTGTTATCCTCATTACTATTATTATTATCGCTATGACTGTTATTATTATCCTTATTCTATTATTACTATCCCTATTACTCTTGTCTCTATCCTTATAACTATTATTATTATCCTTACTACTATTATTATTATCCTTACTACTATTATTATTATCGCTATGACTGTTATTATTATCCTTATTCTATTATTACTATCCCTATTACTCTTCTCTTTATCCTTATAACTATTATTATTATCCTTATAACTATTATTATTATCCTTACTACTATTATTATTATCGCTATGACTGTTATTATTATCCTTATTCTATTATTACTATCCCTATTACTCTTGTCTTTATCCTTATAACTATTATTATTATGCTTATTACTATTATTATTAGCACTATAACTATTATTATTATCCTTAATACTATTATTATTATCGCTATGACTGTTATTATTATGCTTATTGTATTATTACTATCCCTATTACTTTTGTCTTTATCCTTATAACTGTTATTACTTCCCTTATTACTATTATTATTATCGCTATAACTATTATTATTATCCTTATTACTAGTATTATTAGCACTATAACTATTATGTTTATCCTTATTACTATTATTATTCGCACTATAACTATTATTATTATCCTTATTACTATTATTATTATCGCTATAACTATTATTATTATCCTTATTACTATTATTACTAGCACTATAACTATTATTATTATCCTTATTACTATTATTATTATCGCTATGACTGTTATTATTCTGCTTATTCTACTATTACTATCCCTATTACTCTTGTCTCTATTCTTATAACTATTATTATTATGCTTATTACTATTATTATTATCGCTATAACTATTATTATTATCCTTACTACTATTATTACTATCGCTATGACTGTTATTATTATCCTTATTCTATTATTACTATCCCTATTACTCTTGTCTTTATCCTTATAACTATTATTATTTCCCTTATTACTATTATTATTATCATTATAACTGTTATTATTATCCTTATTACTAGTATTATTATCTCTATAACTATTATTGTTATCCTCATTACTTTAATTATTATCGCTATGACTGTTATTATTATCCTTATTCTATTATTACTATCCCTATTATTCTTCTCTTTATCCTTATAACTATTATTATTATCCTTTTAACTATTATTATTATCCTTATTACTATTATTATTATCGCTATGACTGTTATTATTATACTTATTCTATTATTACTATCCCTATTACTCTTGTCTTTATCCTTATAACTATTATTATTTCCCTTATTACTATTATTATTATCATTATAACTGTTATTATTATCCTTATTACTAGTATTATTATCTCTATAACTATTATTGTTATCCTCATTACTATTATTATTATCGCTATGACTGTTATTATTATCCTTATTCTATTATTACTATCCCTATTACTCTTGTCTTTATCCTTATAACTATTATTGTTATGCTTATTACTATTATTATTAGCACTAAAACTATTATTATTATCCTTATTACTATTATTATTATCGCTATGACTGTTATTATTATACTTATTCTATTATTACTATCCCTATTACTCTTGTCTCTATCCTTATAACTATTATTATTATCCTCATTACTATTATTATTATCGCCATGGCTGTTATTATTATCCTTATTCTATTATTACTATCCCTATTACTCTTGTCTTTATCCTCATAACTATTATTATTATCCTTATTACTATTATTATTATCGCTATAACTGTTATTATTATCCTTATTACTAGTATTATTAGCACTATAACTATTATGTTTATCCTTATTACTATTATTATTATCGCAATGCCTGTTATTATTATCCTTATTCTATTATTACCTTCCCTATTACTCTTCTCTTTATCCTTATAACTATTATTATTATCCTTATTACTATTATTATTATCGCTATAACTATTATTATTATCCTTATTACTATTATTATTATCGCTATAACTATTATTATTATCCTTATTACTATTATTATTATCGCAATGACTGTTATTATTATACTTATTCTATTATTACTATCCCTATTACTCTTGTCTCTATCCTTATAACTATTATTATTATCCTCATTACTATTATTATTATCGCTATTACTGTTATTATTATCCTTATTCTATTATTACTATCCCTATTACTCTTGTCTTTATCCTTATAACTATTATTATTATCCTTATTACTATTATTATTATCGCTATAATTATTATTATTATCCTTATTACTATTATTATTATCGCAATGACTGTTATTATTATCCTTATTCTATTATTACTATCCCTATTACTCTTCTCTTTATCCTTATAACTATTATTATTATCCTTATTACTATTATTATTATCGCTATAACTATTATTATTATCCTTACTACTATTATTATTATCGCTATGACTGTTATTATTATCCTTATTCTATTATTACTATCCCTGTTACTCTTCTCTTTATCCTTATAACTATTATTATTATCCTTATAACTATTATTATTATCCTTATTACTATTATTATTATCGCTATGACTGTTATTATTATACTTATTCTATTATTACTATCCCTATTACTCTTGTCTTTATCCTTATAACTATTATTATTTCCCTTATTACTATTATTATTATCATTATAACTGTTATTATTATCCTTATTACTAGTATTATTATCTCTATAACTATTATTGTTATCCTCATTACTATTATTATTATCGCTATGACTGTTATTATTATCCTTATTCTATTATTACTATCCCTATTACTCTTGTCTCTATCCTTATAACTATTATTATTGTGCTTATTACTATTATTATTAGCACTATAACTATTATTATTATCCTTAATACTATTATTATTATCGCTATGACTGTTATTATTATCCTTATTTTATTATTAATATCCCTATTACTCTTGTCTTTATCCTTATAACTATTATTATTATCCTTATTACTAATATTATTATCGCTATAACTATTATTATTATCGCTATGACTGTTATTATTATCCTTATTCTATTATTATTTCCCTTATTATTATTATTATTATCGCTATAACTATTATTGTTATCCTTATTACTATTAATATCGCTATGACTGTTATTATTATCCTTATTCGACTATCACTATCCCTATTACTCTTGTCTCTATCCTTATAGCTATTATTATTATCCTTATTACTATTATTATTATCGCTATAACTATTATTATTATCCTTATCACTATTATTACTAGCACTATAACTATTATGTTAATACTTATTACTATTATTATTATCGCTATAAATATTATTATTATCGCTATGACTGTTATTATTATCCTTATTCTATTATTATTTCCCTTATTACTATTATTATTATCGCTATGACTGTTATTATTATCCTTATTCTATTATTACTATCCCTATTACTCTTCTCTTTATCCTTATAACTATTATTATTATCCTTATTACTATTATCCTTATTACTATTATTATTATCGCTATGACTATTATTATTATCGCTATGACTGTTATAATTATCCTTATTCTATTATTACTATCCCTATTACTCTTCTCTTTATAATTATAACTATTATTATTATCCTTATAACTATTATTATTATCCTTATTACTATTATTATTATCGCTATGACTGTTATTATTATACTTATTCCATTATTACTATCCCTATTACTCTTGTCTTTATCCTTATAACTATTATTATTATCGTTATTACTATTATTATTATCGCTATAACTATTATTATTATCGCTATGACTGTTATTATTATGCTTATTGTATTATTACTATCAATATTACTTTTGTCTTTATCCTTATTACTAGTATTATTAGCACTATAACTATTATGTTTATCCTTATTACTATTATTATTCGCACTATAACTATTATTATTTCCCTTATTACAATTATTATTATCGCTATAACTATTATTATTATCCTTATTACTATTATTATTCGCACTATAACTATTATTATTATCCTTATTACTTTTATTATTATTGCTATAACTGTTATTATTATCCTTATTACTATTATTATTAGCACTATAGCTATTATTATTATTATCGCTATGACTGTCATTATTATCCTTATTCTATTATTACTAGCACTATAACTATTATTATTATCCTTATTACTATTATTATTATCGCTATGACTGTTATTATTATGCTTATTCTACTATTACTATCAATATTACTCTTGTCTCTATTCTTATAACTATTATTATTATGCTTATTACTATTATTATTATCGCTATAACTATTATTATTATCCTTACTACTATTATTATTATCGCTATGACTGTTATTATTATCCTTATTACTAGTATTATTATCTATATAACTATTATTGTTATCCTCATTACTATTATTATTATCGCTATGACTGTTATTATTATCCTTATTCTATTATTACTATCCCTATTACTCTTGTCTCTATCCTTATAACTATTATTATTATGCTTATTACTATTATTATTAGCACTATAACTATTATTATTATCCTTATTACTATTATTATTATCGCTATGACTGTTATTATTATCCTCACTCTATTATTACTATCTCTATTGCTCTTGTCTTTATCCTTATAACTATTATTATTATCGCTATGACTGTTATTATTATCCTTATTCTATTATTACTATCCCTATTACTCTTGTCTTTATCCTTATAACTATTATTATTATCCTTATTACTATTATTATTATCGCTATAACTATTATTATTATCGCTATGACTGTTATTATTATGCTTATTGTATTATTACTATCCCTATTACTTTTGTCTTTATCCTTATAACTATTATTACTTCCCTTATTACTATTATTATTATGGCTATAACTATTATTATTATCCTTATTACTAGTATCATTAGCACTATAACTATTATGTTTATCCTTATTACTATTATTATTCGCACTATAACTATTATTATTATCCTTATTACTATTATTACTAACACTATAACTATTATTATTATCCTTATTACTATTATTATTATCGCTATGACTGTTATTATTATGCTTATTCTACTATTACTCTCCCTATTACTCTTGTCTCTATTCTTATAACTATTATTATTATCCTCATTACTATTATTATTATCGCTATTACTGTTATTAAAATCCTTATTCTCTTATTACTATCCCTATTACTCTTGTCTTTATCCTTATAACTATTATTATTATCGTTATTACTATTATTATTATCGCTATAACTATTATTATTATCCTTATTACTATTATTATTATCGCAATGACTGTTATTATTATCCTTATTCTATTATTACTATCCCTATTACTCTTCTCTTTATCCTTATAACTATTATTATTATCCTTATTACTGTTATTATTATCGCTATAACTATTATTATTATCCTTACTACTATTATTATTATCGCTATGACTGTTATTATTATACATATTCTATTATTACTATCCCTATTACTCTTGTCTTTATCCTTATAACTATTATTGTTATGCTTATTACTATTATTATTAGCACTAAAACTATTATAATTATCCTTATTACTATTATTATTATCGCTATGACTGTTATTATTATACTTATTCTATTATTACTATCCCTATTACTCTTGTCTCTATCCTTATAACTATTATTATTATCCTCATTACTATTATTATTATCGCTATGACTGTTATTATTATTCTTATTCTATTATTACTATCCCTATTACTCTTGTCTTTATCCTTATAACTATTATTATTATCCTTATTACTATTATTATTATCGCAATGACTGTTATTATTATCCTTATTCTATTATTACTATCCCTATTACTCTTCTCTTTATCCTTATAACTATTATTATTATCCTTATTACTATTATTATTATCGCTATAACTATTATTATTATCCTTACTACTATTATTATTATCGCTATGACTGTTATTATTATCCTTATTCTATTATTACTATCCCTGTTACTCTTCTCTTTATCCTTATAACTATTATTATTATCCTTATTACTATTATTATTATCGTTATGACTGTTATTATTATACTTATTCTATTATTCCTATCCCTATTACTCTTGTCTTTATCCTTATAACTATTATTATTTCCCTTATTACTATTATTATTATCATTATAACTGTTATTATTATCCTTATTACTAGTATTATTATCTCTATAACTATTATTGTTATCCTCATTACTATTATTATTATCGCTATGACTGTTATTATTATCCTTATTCTATTATTACTATCCCTATTACTCTTGTCTCTATCCTTATAACTATTATTATTATGCTTATTACTATTATTATTAGCACTATAACTATTATTATTATCCTTATTACTATTATTATTATCGCTATGACTGTTATTATTATCCTCATTCTATTATTACTATCTCTATTGCTCTTGTCTTTATCCTTATAACTATTATTATTATCCTTGTCAGTATTATTATTATCCTTATTACTATTATTATTATCGCTATAATTATTATTATTATCCTTATTACTATTATTATTATCGCAATGACTGTTATTATTATCCTTATTCTATTATTACTATCCCTATTACTCTTCTCTTTATCCTTATAACTATTATTATTATCCTTATTACTATTATTATTATCGCTATAACTATTATTATTATCCTTACTACTATTATTATTATCGCTATGACTGTTATTATTATCCTTATTCTATTATTACTATCCCTGTTACTCTTCTCTTTATCCTTATAACTATTATTATTATCCTTATAACTATTATTATTATCCTTATTACTATTATTATTATCGCTATGACTGTTATTATTATACTTATTCTATTATTCCTATCCCTATTACTCTTGTCTTTATCCTTATAACTATTATTATTTCCCTTATTACTATTATTATTATCATTATAACTGTTATTATTATCCTTATTACTAGTATTATTATCTCTATAACTATTATTGTTATCCTCATTACTATTATTATTATCGCTATGACTGTTATTATTATCCTTATTCTATTATTACTATCCCTATTACTCTTGTCTCTATCCTTATAACTATTATTATTATGCTTATTACTATTATTATTAGCACTATAACTATTATTATTATCCTTATTACTATTATTATTATCGCTATGACTGTTATTATTATCCTCATTCTATTATTACTATCTCTATTGCTCTTGTCTTTATCCTTATAACTATTATTATTATCCTTGTCAGTATTATTATTATCGCTATAACTATTATTATTATCCTCATTACTATTATTATTATCGCTATGACTGTTATTATTATCCTTATTCTATTATTACTATCCCTATTACTCTTGTCTTTATCCTTATAACTATTATTATTATCCTTATTACTATTATTATTATCGCTATAACTATTATTATTATCGCTATGACTGTTATTATTAAGCTTATTGTATTATTACTATCCCTATTACTTTTGTCTTTATCCTTATAACTATTATTACTTCCCTTATTACTATTATTATTATCATTATAACTGTTATTATTATCCTTATTACTAGTATTATTATCTCTATAACTATTATTGTTATCCTCATTACTATTATTATTATCGCTATGACTGTTATTATTATCCTTATTCTATTATTACTATCCCTATTACTCTTGTCTCTATCCTTATAACTATTATTATTATGCTTATTACTATTATTATTAGCACTATAACTATTATTATTATCCTTATTACTATTATTATTATCGCTATGACTGTTATTATTATCCTCATTCTATTATTACTATCTCTATTGCTCTTGTCTTTATCCTTATAACTATTATTATTATCCTTGTCAGTATTATTATTATCCTTATTACTATTATTATTATCGCTATAATTATTATTATTATCCTTATTACTATTATTATTATCGCAATGACTGTTATTATTATCCTTATTCTATTATTACTATCCCTATTACTCTTCTCTTTATCCTTATAACTATTATTATTATCCTTATTACTATTATTATTATCGCTATAACTATTATTATTATCCTTACTACTATTATTATTATCGCTATGACTGTTATTATTATCCTTATTCTATTATTACTATCCCTGTTACTCTTCTCTTTATCCTTATAACTATTATTATTATCCTTATAACTATTATTATTATCCTTATTACTATTATTATTATCGCTATGACTGTTATTATTATACTTATTCTATTATTCCTATCCCTATTACTCTTGTCTTTATCCTTATAACTATTATTATTTCCCTTATTACTATTATTATTATCATTATAACTGTTATTATTATCCTTATTACTAGTATTATTATCTCTATAACTATTATTGTTATCCTCATTACTATTATTATTATCGCTATGACTGTTATTATTATCCTTATTCTATTATTACTATCCCTATTACTCTTGTCTCTATCCTTATAACTATTATTATTATGCTTATTACTATTATTATTAGCACTATAACTATTATTATTATCCTTATTACTATTATTATTATCGCTATGACTGTTATTATTATCCTCATTCTATTATTACCATCTCTATTGCTCTTGTCTTTATCCTTATAACTATTATTATTATCCTTGTCAGTATTATTATTATCGCTATAACTATTATTATTATCCTCATTACTATTATTATTATCGCTATGACTGTTATTATTATCCTTATTCTATTATTACTATCCCTATTACTCTTGTCTTTATCCTTATAACTATTATTATTATCCTTATTACTATTATTATTATCGCTATAACTATTATTATTATCGCTATGACTGTTATTATTAAGCTTATTGTATTATTACTATCCCTATTACTTTTGTCTTTATCCTTATAACTATTATTACTTCCCTTATTACTATTATTATTATCGCTATAACTATTATTATTATCCTTATTACTAGTATTATTAGCACTATAACTATTATGTTTATCCTTATTACTATTATTATTCGCACTATAACTATTATTATTATCCTTATTACTATTATTATTATCGCTATAACTATTATTATTATCCTTATTACTATTATTACTAGCACTATAACTATTATTATTATCCTTATTACTATTATTATTATCGCTATGACTGTTATTATTATGCTTATTCTACTATTACTCTCCCTATTTCTCTTGTCTCTATTCTTATAACTATTATTATTATCGCTATAACTATTATTATTATCCTTACTACTATTATTATTATCGCTATGACCGTTATTATTATCCTTATTCTATTATTACTATCCCTATTACTCTTGTCTTTATCCTTATAACTATTATTATTACGCTTATTACTATTATTATTAGCACTATAACTATTATTATTATCCTTAATACTATTATTATTATCGCTATGACTGTTATTATTATCCTTATTTTATTATTAATATCCCTATTACTCTTGTCTTTATCCTTATAACTATTATTATTATCCTTGTCAGTATTATTATTATCGCTATAACTTTTATTATTATCCTCATTACTATTATTATTATCGCTATGACTGTTATTATTATCCTTATTCTATTATTACTATCCCTATTACTCTTGTCTTTATCCTTATAACTATTATTATTATCCTTATTACTATTATTATTATCGCTATAACTATTATTATTATCGCTATGACTGTTATTATTATGCTTATTGTATTATTACTATCCCTATTACTCTTCTCTTTATCCTTATAACTATTATTATTATCCTTATAACTATTATTATTACCCTTATTACTATTATTATTATCGCTATAACTATTATTATTATCCTTACTACAATTATTATTATCGCTATGACTGTTATTACTATCCTTATTCTATTATTACTATCCCTATTACTCTTCTCTTTATCCTTATAACTATTATTATTATCCTTATAACTATTATTATTATCCTTATTACTATTATTATTATCGCTATGACTGTTATTATTATACTTATTCTATTATTACTATCCCTATTACTCTTGTCTTTATCCTTATAACTATTATTATTTCCCTTATTACTATTATTATTATCATTATACCTGTTATTATTATCCTTATTACTAGTATTATTATCTCTATAACTATTATTGTTATCCTCATTACTATTATTATTATCGCTATGACTGTTATTAGTATCCTTATTCTATTATTACTATCCCTATTACTCTTGTCTCTATCCTTATAAATATTATTATTATGCTTATTACTATTATTATTAGCACTAAAACTATTATTATTATCCTTATTACTATTATTATTATCGCAATGACTGTTATTATTATCCTTATTCTATTATTACTATCCCTATTACTCTTCTCTTTATCCTTATAACTATTATTATTATCCTTATTACTATTATTATTATCGCTATAACTATTATTATTATCCTTACTACTATTATTATTATCGCTATGACTGTTATTATTATCCTTATTCTATTATTACTATCCCTGTTACTCTTCTCTTTATCCTTATAACTATTATTATTATCCTTATTACTATTATTATTATCGTTATGACTGTTATTATTATACTTATTCTATTATTCCTATCCCTATTACTCTTGTCTTTATCCTTATAACTATTATTACTTCCCTTATTACTATTATTATTATCATTATAACTGTTATTATTATCCTTATTACTAGTATTATTATCTCTATAACTATTATTGTTATCCTCATTACTATTATTATTATCGCTATGACTGTTATTATTATCCTTATTCTATTATTACTATCCCTATTACTCTTGTCTCTATCCTTATAACTATTATTATTATGCTTATTACTATTATTATTAGCACTATAACTATTATTATTATCCTTATTACTATTATTATTATCGCTATGACTGTTATTATTATCCTCATTCTATTATTACTATCTCTATTGCTCTTGTCTTTATCCTTATAACTATTATTATTATCCTTGTCAGTATTATTATTATCCTTATTACTATTATTATTATCGCTATAATTATTATTATTATCCTTATTACTATTATTATTATCGCAATGACTGTTATTATTATCCTTATTCTATTATTACTATCCCTATTACTCTTCTCTTTATCCTTATAACTATTATTATTATCCTTATTACTATTATTATTATCGCTATAACTATTATTATTATCCTTACTACTATTATTATTATCGCTATGACTGTTATTATTATCCTTATTCTATTATTACTATCCCTGTTACTCTTCTCTTTATCCTTATAACTATTATTATTATCCTTATAACTATTATTATTATCCTTATTACTATTATTATTATCGCTATGACTGTTATTATTATACTTATTCTATTATTCCTATCCCTATTACTCTTGTCTTTATCCTTATAACTATTATTATTTCCCTTATTACTATTATTATTATCATTATAACTGTTATTATTATCCTTATTACTAGTATTATTATCTCTATAACTATTATTGTTATCCTCATTACTATTATTATTATCGCTATGACTGTTATTATTATCCTTATTCTATTATTACTATCCCTATTACTCTTATCTCTATCCTTATAACTATTATTATTATGCTTATTACTATTATTATTAGCACTATAACTATTATTATTATCCTTATTACTATTATTATTATCGCTATGACTGTTATTATTATCCTCATTCTATTATTACTATCTCTATTGCTCTTGTCTTTATCCTTATAACTATTTTTATTATCCTTGTCAGTATTATTATTATCGCTATAACTATTATTATTATCCTCATTACTATTATTATTATCGCTATGACTGTTATTATTATCCTTATTCTATTATTACTATCCCTATTACTCTTGTCTTTATCCTTATAACTATTATTATTATCCTTATTACTATTATTATTATCGCTATAACTATTATTATTATCGCTATGACTGTTATTATTAAGCTTATTGTATTATTACTATCCCTATTACTTTTGTCTTTATCCTTATAACTATTATTACTTCCCTTATTACTATTATTATTATCGCTATAACTTTTATTATTATCCTTATTACTAGTATTATTAGCACTATAACTATTATGTTTATCCTTATTACTATTATTATTCGCACTATAACTATTATTATTATCCTTATTACTATTATTATTATCGCTATAACTATTATTATTATCCTTATTACTATTATTACTAGCACTATAACTATTATTATTATCCTTATTACTATTATTATTATCGCTATGACTGTTATTATTATGCTTATTCTACTATTACTCTCCCTATTACTCTTGTCTCTATTCTTATAACTATTATTATTATCGCTATAACTATTATTATTATCCTTACTACTATTATTATTATCGCTATGACCGTTATTATTATCCTTATTCTATTATTACTATCCCTATTACTCTTGTCTTTATCCTTATAACTATTATTATTACGCTTATTACTATTATTATTAGCACTATAACTATTATTATTATCCTTAATCCTATTATTATTATCGCTATGACTGTTATTATTATCCTTATTTTATTATTAATATCCCTATTACTCTTGTCTTTATCCTTATAACTATTATTATTATCCTTGTCAGTATTATTATTATCGCTATAACTTTTATTATTATCCTCATTACTATTATTATTATCGCTATGACTGTTATTATTATCCTTATTCTATTATTACTATCCCTATTACTCTTGTCTTTATCCTTATAACTATTATTATTATCCTTATTACTATTATTATTATCGCTATAACTATTATTATTATCGCTATGACTGTTATTATTATGCTTATTGTATTATTACTATCCCTATTACTTTTGTCTTTATCCTTATAACTATTATTACTTCCCTTATTACTATTATTATTATCGCTATAACTATTATTATTATCCTTATTACTATTATTACTAGCACTATTACTATTATTATTATCCTTATTACTATTATTATTATCGCTATGACTGTTATTATTATGCTTATTCTACTATTACTATCCCTATTACTCTTGTCTCTATCCTTATAACTATTATTATTATCCTCATTACTATTATTATTATCGCTATGACTGTTATTATTATCCTTATTCTATTATTACTATTACTATTACTCTTGTCTCTATCCTTATAACTATTATTATTATGCTTATTAATATTATTATTACCACTATAACTATTATTATTATCCGTATTTCTTGTATTATTATCGCAATGACTGTTAGTATTATACTTCTTACTATTATTATTATCGCTATAACTATTATTATTATCCTTACTACTATTATTATTATCGCTATGACTGTTATTATTATCCTTATTCTATTATTACTATCCCTATTACTCTTGTCTTTATCCTTATAACTATTATTATTTCCCTTATTACTATTATTATTATCATTATAACTGTTATTATTATCCTTATTACTAGTATTATTATCTCTATAACTATTATTGTTATCCTCATTACTATTATTATTATCGCTATGACTGTTATTATTATCCTTATTCTATTATTACTATCCCTATTACTCTTGTCACTATCCTTATAACTATTATTATTATGCATATTACTATTATTATTAGCACTATAACTATTATTATTATCCTTATTACTATTATTATTATCGCTATGACTGTTATTATTATACTTATTCTATTATTACTATCCCTATTACTCCTGTCTCTATCCTTATAACTATTATTATTATCCTCATTACTATTATTATTATCGCTATGACTGTTATTATTATCCTTATTCTATTATTACTATCCCTATTACTCTTGTCTTTATCCTCATAACTATTATTATTATCCTTATTACTATTATTATTATCGCTATAACTATTATTATTATCCTTATTACTATTATTATTATCGCAATGACTGTTATTATTATCCTTATTCTATTATTACTATCCCTATTACTCTTCTCTTTATCCTTATAACTATTATTATTATCCTTATAACTATTATTATTACCCTTATTACTATTATTATTATCGCTATAACTATTATTATTATCCTTACTACAATTATTATTATCGCTATGACTGTTATTACTATCCTTATTCTATTATTACTATCCCTATTACTCTTCTCTTTATCCTTATAACTATTATTATTATCCTTATAACTATTATTATTATCCTTATTACTATTATTATTATCGCTATGACTGTTATTATTATACTTATTCTATTATTACTATCCCTATTACTCTTGTCTTTATCCTTATAACTATTATTATCTCCCTTATTACTATTATTATTATCATTATACCTGTTATTATTATCCTTATTACTAGTATTATTATCTCTATAACTATTATTGTTATCCTCATTACTATTATTATTATCGCTATGACTGTTATTAGTATCCTTATTCTATTATTACTATCCCTATTACTCTTGTCTCTATCCTTATAAATATTATTATTATGCTTATTACTATTATTATTAGCACTAAAACTATTATTATTATCCTTATTACTATTATTATTATCGCTATGACTGTTATTATTATACTTATTCTATTATTACTATCCCTATTACTCTTGTCTCTATCCTTATAACTATTATTATTATCCTCATTACTATTATTATTATCGCTATGACTGTTATTATTATCCTTATTCTATTATTACTATCCCTATTACTCTTGTCTTTATCCTCATAACTATTATTATTATCCTTATTACTATTATTATTATCGCTATAACTATTATTATTATCCTTATTACTATTATTATCGCTATGACTGTTATTATTATCCTTATTCTACTATTACTATCCCTATTACTCTTGTCTCTATCCTTAAAACTATTATTATTATCCTTACTACTATTATTATTATCGCTATAACTATTATTATTATCGCTATGACTGTTATTATTATCCTTATTCTATTATTACTATCCCTATTACTCTTCTCTTTATCCTTATAACTATTATTATTATCCTTATTACTATTATTATTATCGCTATGACTATTATTATTATCGCTATGACTGTTATAATTATCCTTATTCTATTATTACTATCCCTATTACTCTTCTCTTTATCCTTATAACTATTATTATTATCCTTATAACTATTATTATTATCCTTATTACTATTATTATTATCGCTATGACTGTTATTATTATACTTATTCCATTATTACTATCCCTATTACTCTTGTCTTTATCCTTATAACTATTATTATTATCCTTATTACTATTATTATTATCGCTATAACTATTATTATTATCGCTATGACTGTTATTATTATGCTTATTGTATTATTACTATCCCTATTACTTTTGTCTTTATCCTTATTACTAGTATTATTAGCACTATAACTATTATGTTTATCCTTATTACTATTATTATTCGCACTATAACTAGTATTATTTCCCTTATTACTATTATTATTATCATTATAACTGTTATTATTATCCTTATTACTAGTATTATTATCTCTATAACTATTATTGTTATCCCCATTACTATTATTATTATCGCTATGACTGTTATTATTATCCTTATTCTATTATTACTATCCCTATTACTCTTCTCTTTATCCTTATAACTATGATTATTATCCTTATTACTATTATTATTATCGCTATGACTATTATTATTATCGCTATGACTGTTATAATTATCCTTATTCTATTATTACTATCCCTATTACTCTTCTCTTTATCCTTATAACTATTATTATTATCCTTATTACTATTATTATTATCGCTATGACTGTTATTATTATACTTATTCTATTATTACTATCCCTATTACTCTTGTCTCTATCCTTATAACTATTATTATTATCCTCATTACTATTATTATTATCGCTATGACTGTTATTATTATCCTTATTCTATTATTACTATCCCTATTACTCTTGTCTTTATCCTCATAACTATTATTATTATCCTTATTACTATTATTATTATCGCTATAACTATTATTATTATCCTTATTACTATTATTATCGCTATGACTGTTATTATTATCCTTATTCTACTATTACTATCCCTATTACTCTTGTCTCTATCCTTTAAACTATTATTATTATCCTTACTACTATTATTATTATCGCTATAACTATTATTATTATCGCTATGACTGTTATTATTATCCTTATTCTATTATTACTATCCCTATTACTCTTCTCTTTATCCTTATAACTATTATTATTATCCTTATTACTATTATTATTATCGCTATGACTATTATTATTATCGCTATGACTGTTATAATTATCCTTATTCTATTATTACTATCCCTATTACTCTTCTCTTTATCCTTATAACTATTATTATTATCCTTATAACTATTATTATTATCCTTATTACTATTATTATTATCGCTATGACTGTTATTATTATACTTATTCCATTATTACTATCCCTATTACTCTTGTCTTTATCCTTATAACTATTATTATTATCCTTATTACTATTATTATTATCGCTATAACTATTATTATTATCGCTATGACTGTTATTATTATGCTTATTGTATTATTACTATCCCTATTACTTTTGTCTTTATCCTTATTACTAGTATTATTAGCACTATAACTATTATGTTTATCCTTATTACTATTATTATTCGCACTATAACTATTATTATTTCCCTTATTACTATTATTATTATCATTATAACTGTTATTATTATCCTTATTACTAGTATTATTATCTCTATAACTATTATTGTTATCCTCATTACTATTATTATTATCGCTATGACTGTTATTATTATCCTTATTCTATTATTACTATCCCTATTACTCTTCTCTTTACCCTTATAACTATTATTATTATCCTTATTACTATTATTATTATCGCTATGACTATTATTATTATCGCTATGACTGTTATAATTATCCTTATTCTATTATTACTATCCCTATTACTCTTCTCTTTATCCTTATAACTATTATTATTATCCTTATAACTATTATTATTATCCTTATTACTATTATTATTATCGCTATGACTGTTATTATTATACTTATTCTATTATTACTATCCCTATTACTCTTCTCTTTATCCTTATAACTATTATTATTATCCTTATAACTATTATTATTATCCTTATTACTATTATTATTATCGCTATGACTGTTTATTATTATACTTATTATATTATTACTATCCCAATTACTCTTGTCTTTATCCTTATAACTATTATTATTTCCCTTATTACTATTATTATTATCATTATAACTGTTATTATTATCCTTATTACTAGTATTATTATCTCTATAACTATTATTGTTATCCTCATTACTATTATTATTATCGCTATGACTGTTATTATTATCCTTATTCTATTATTACTATCCCTATTACTCTTGTCTCTATCCTTATAACTATTATTATTATCCTCATTACTATTATTATTATCGCTATGACTGTTATTATTATCCTTATTCTATTATTACTATCCCTATTATTCTTGTCTTTATCCTTATAACTATTATTATTATCCTTATTACTATTATTATTATCGCTATAACTATTATTATTATCCTTATTACTATTATTATTATCGCAATGACTGTTATTATTATCCTTATTCTATTATTACTATCCCTATTACTCTTCTCATTATCCTTATAACTATTATTATTACCCTTATTACTATTATTATTATCGCTATAACGATTATTATTATCCTCACTACTATTATTATTATCGCTATGA
>CAMAOC010000334.1:0-57482 GCA_945859555.1 Megachile ligniseca
AATAATAATAGTTATAAGGATAAAGACAAGAGTAATTTGGATAGTAATAATAGAATAAGGATAATAATAACAGTCATAGCCATAATAATAATAGTTATAGCGATAATAATAATAGTAATTAGGATAATAATAATAGTTATAGTGCGAATAATAATAGTAATAAGGATAAACATAATAGTTCTAGTGCTAATAATATACTCATAAGGATAATAATAATAGTAGTAAGGATAATAATAATAGTTATAGCGATAATAATAATAGTCATAGTGCGAATAATAATAGTAATAAGGATAAACATAATAGTTATAGTGTCAATAATACTAGTAATAAGGATAATAATAACACTTATAGCGATAATAATAATAGTAATAAGGATAATAATAATAGTTATAAGGATAGAGACAAGAGTAATAGGGATAGTAATAATAGAATAGGGATAATGATAACATTCATAGCGATAATAATAATAGTAATAAGGATAATAATAATAGTAATAAGGATAATAATAATAGTTATAGTGCGAATAATAATAGTAATAAGGATATACATAATAGTTATAGTGCTAATAATACTAGTAATAAGGATAATAATAACACTTATAGCGATAATAATAATAGTAATAAGGGAAATAATAATAGTTATAAGGATAAAGAGAAGAGTAATAGGGATGGTATTAACAGAATAAGTATAATAATAACAGTCATAGCGATAATAATAATAGTAATAAGCATAATAATAATAGTTATAGTGCTAATAATAATAGTAATAAGGATAATAATAATAGTTATAGCGATAATAATAATAGTAATAAGGGAAATAATAATACTTATAAGGATAAAGACAAGAGTAATAGGGATAGTAATAATAGAATAAGGATAATAATAACGGTCATAGCGATAATAATAATAGTTATAGCGATAATAATAATAGTAATAAGGATAATAATAACACTTATAGCGATAATAATAATAGTAATAAGGGAAATAATAATAGTTATAAGGATAAAGAGAAGAGTAATAGGGATGGTATTAACAGAATAAGTATAATAATAACAGTCATAGCGATAATAATAATAGTAATAAGCATAATAATAATAGTTATAGTGCTAATAATAATAGTAATAAGCATAATAATAATAGTTATAAGGATAGAGACAAGAGTAATAGGGATAGTAATAATAGAATAAGGATAATAATAACAGTCATAGCGATAATAATAATAGTTATAGCGATAATAATAATAGTAATAAGGATAATAATAATAGTTATAAGGATAAAGACAAGAGTAATAGGGATAGTAATAATAGAATAAGGATAATAATAACGGTCATAGCGATAATAATAATAGTTATAGCGATAATAATAATAGTTATAAGGATAAAGACAAGAGTAATTTGGATAGTAATAATAGAATAGGGATAATGATAACATTCATAGCGATAATAATAATAGTAATAAGGATAATAATAATAGTAATAAGGATAATAATAATAGTTATAGTGCGAATAATAATAGTAATAAGGATATACATAATAGTTATAGTGCTAATAATACTAGTAATAAGGATAATAATAACACTTATAGCGATAATAATAATAGTAATAAGGGAAATAATAATAGTTATAAGGATAAAGAGAAGAGTAATAGGGATGGTATTAACAGAATAAGTATAATAATAACAGTCATAGCGATAATAATAATAGTAATAAGCATAATAATAATAGTTATAGTGCTAATAATAATAGTAATAAGGATAATAATAATAGTTATAGCGATAATAATAATAGTAATAAGGGAAATAATAATACTTATAAGGATAAAGACAAGAGTAATAGGGATAGTAATAATAGAATAAGGATAATAATAACGGTCATAGCGATAATAATAATAGTTATAGCGATAATAATAATAGTAATAAGGATAATAATAACACTTATAGCGATAATAATAATAGTAATAAGGGAAATAATAATAGTTATAAGGATAAAGAGAAGAGTAATAGGGATGGTATTAACAGAATAAGTATAATAATAACAGTCATAGCGATAATAATAATAGTAATAAGCATAATAATAATAGTTATAGTGCTAATAATAATAGTAATAAGCATAATAATAATAGTTATAAGGATAGAGACAAGAGTAATAGGGATAGTAATAATAGAATAAGGATAATGATAACAGTCATAGCGATAATAATAATAGTAATAAGGATAATAATAATAGTTATAGTGCGAATAATAATAGTAATAAGGATAAACATAATAGTTATAGTGCTAATAATACTAGTAATAAGGATAATAATAACAGTTATAGCGATAATATTAATAGTAATAAGGGAAATAATAATAGTTATAAGGATAAAGAGAAGAGTAATAGGGATGGTAATAACAGAATAAGTATAATAATAACAGTCATAGCGATAATAATAATAGTAATTAGCATAATAATAATAGTTATAGTGCTAATAATAATAGTAATAAGGATATACATAATAGTTATAGTGCTAATAATACTAGTAAGAAGGATAATAATAACATTTATAGCGATAATAATAATAGTAATAAGGGAAATAATAATAATTATCAGGATAAAGACAAGGGTAATAGGGATAGTAATAATAGAATAAGTATACTAATAACAGTCATAGCGATAATAATAATAGTAATAAGCATAATAATAATAGTTATAGTGCGAATAATAATAGTAATAAGGATATACATAATAGTTATAGTGCTAATAATACTAGTAATAAGGATAATAATAACACTTATAGCGATAATAATAATAGTAATAAGGGAAATAATAATAGTTATAAGGATAAAGAGAAGAGTAATAGGGATGGTATTAACAGAATAAGTATAATAATAACAGTCATAGCGATAATAATAATAGTAATAAGCATAATAATAATAGTTATAGTGCTAATAATAATAGTAATAAGGGAAATAATAATAGTTATAAGGATAAAGAGAAGAGTAATAGGGATGGTATTAACAGAATAAGTATAATAGTAACAGTCATAGCGATAATAATAATAGTAATAAGCATAATAATAATAGTTATAGTGCTAATAATAATAGTAATAAGGATATACATAATAGTTATAGTGCTAATAATACTAGTAATAAGGATAATAATAACAGTTATAGCGATAATAATGATAGTAATAAGGGAAATAATAATAGTTATAAGGATAAAGTGAAGAGTAATAGGGATGGTAATAACAGAATAAGTATAATAATAACAGTCATAGCGATAATAATAATAGTAATAAGGATAATAATAATAGTTATAGTGCGAATAATAATAGTAATGTGGATATACATAGTAGTTATAGTGCTAATAATACAAGTAATAAGGATAATAATAACAGTTATAGCGATAATAATAATAGTAATAAGGGAAATAATCATAGTTATAAGGATAAAGAGAAGAGTAATAGGGATGGTAATAACAGAATAAGTATAATAATAACAGTCATAGCGATAATAATAATAGTAATAAGGATAATAATAATAGTTATAGTACTAATAATAATAGTAATAAGGATAACAATAATAGTTATAGCGATAATAATAATAGTAATAAGGGAAATAATAATACTTATAAGGATAAAGACAAGAGTAATAGGGATGGTATTAACAGAATAAGTATAATAATAACAGTCATAGCGATAATAATAATAGTAATAAGCATAATAATAATAGTTATAGTACTAATAATAATAGTAATAAGGATAATAATAATAGTTATAGCGATAATAATAATAGTAATAAGGGAAATAATAATACTTATAAGGATAAAGACAAGAGTAATAGGGATAGTATTAATAGAATAAGGATAATAATAACGGTCATAGCGATAATAATAATAGTTATAGCGATAATAATAATAGTAATAAGGATAATAATAATAGTTATAGTGCGAATAATAATAGTAATAAGGATATACATAATAGTTATAGTGCTAATAATACTAGTAATAAGGATAATAATAACACTTATAGCGATAATAATAATAGTAATAAGGGAAATAATAATACTTATAAGGATAAAGAGAAGAGTAATAGGGATGGTATTAACAGAATAAGTATAATAATAACAGTCATAGCGATAATAATAATAGTAATAAGCATAATAATACTAGTTATAGTGCTAATAATAATAGTAATAAGCATAATAATAATAGTTGTAAGGATAGAGACAAGAGTAATAGGGATAGTAATAATAGAATAAGGATAATGATAACAGTCATAGCGATAATAATAATAGTAATAAGGATAATAATAATAGTTATAGTGCGAATAATAATAGTAATAAGGATATACATAATAGTTATAGTGCTAATAATACTAGTAATAAGGATAATAATAACAGTTATAGCGATAATAATAATAGTAATAAGGGAAATAATAATAATAATTATCAGGATAAAGACAAGAGTAATAGGGATAGTAATAATAGAATACGTATAATAGTAACAGTCATAGCGATAATAATAATAGTAATAAGGATAATAATAATAGTTATAGTGCTAGTAATAATAGTAATAAGGATAATAATAATAGTTATAGCGATAATAATAATAGTAATAAGGATAATAATAATAGTTATAAGGATAGAGACAAGAGTAATAGGGATAGTAATAATAGAATAGGGATAATGATAACATTCATAGCGATAATAATAATAGTAATAAGGATAATAATAATAGTTATAGTGCGAATAATAATAGTAATAAGGATATACATAATAGTTATAGTGCTAATAATACTAGTAATAAGGATAATAATAACACTTATAGCGATAATAATAATAGTAATAAGGGAAATAATAATAGTTATAAGGATAAAGAGAAGAGTAATAGGGATGGTATTAACAGAATAAGTATAATAATAACAGTCATAGCGATAATAATAATAGTAATAAGCATAATAATAATAGTTATAGTGCTAATAATAATAGCAATAAGGATAATAATAATAGTTATAGCGATAATAATAATAGTAATAAGGGAAATAATAATACTTATAAGGATAAAGACAAGAGTAATAGGGATAGTAATAATAGAATAAGGATAATAATAACGGTCATAGCGATAATAATAATAGTTATAGCGATAATAATAATAGTAATAAGGATAATAATAACACTTATAGCGATAATAATAATAGTAATAAGGGAAATAATAATAGTTATAAGGATAAAGAGAAGAGTAATAGGGATGGTATTAACAGAATAAGTATAATAATAACAGTCATAGCGATAATAATAATAGTAATAAGCATAATAATAATAGTTATAGTGCTAATAATAATAGTAATAAGCATAATAATAATAGTTATAAGGATAGAGACAAGAGTAATATTGATAGTAATAATAGAATAAGGATAATGATAACAGTCATAGCGATAATAATAATAGTAATAAGGATAATAATAATAGTTATAGTGCTAATAATAATAGTAATAAGCATAATAATAATAGTTATAAGGATAGAGACAAGAGTAATAGGGATAGTAATAATAGAATAAGGATAATGATAACAGTCATTGCGATAATAATAATAGTAATAAGGATAATAATAATAGTTATAGTGCGAATAATAATAGTAATAAGGATATACATAATAGTTATAGTGCTAATAATACTAGTAATAAGGATAATAATAACAGTTATAGCGATAATAATAATAGTAATAAGGGAAATAATAATAGTTATAAGGATAAAGAGAAGAGTAATAGGGATGGTATTAACAGAATAAGTATAATAATAACAGTCATAGCGATAATAATAATAGTAATAAGCATAATAATAATAGTTATAGTGCTAATAATAATAGTAATAAGGATAATAATAATAGTTATAGCGATAATAATAATAGTAATAAGGATAATAATAATAGTTATAAGGATAATAATAATAGTTATAGTGCGAATAATAATAGTAATAAGGATATACATAATAGTTATAGTGCTAATAATACTAGTAATAAGGATAATAATAACACTTATAGCGATAATAATAATAGTAATAAGGGAAATAATAATAGTTATAAGGATAAAGAGAAGAGTAATAGGGATGGTATTAACAGAATAAGTATAATAATAACAGTCATAGCGATAATAATAATAGTAATAAGCATAATAATAATAGTTATAGTGCTAATAATAATAGTAATAAGCATAATAATAATAGTTATAAGGATAGAGACAAGAGTAATAGGGATAGTAATAATAGAATAAGGATAATGATAACAGTCATAGCGATAATAATAATAGTTACAAGGATAATAATAATAGTTATAGTGCGAATGATAATAGTAATAAGGATATACATAATAGTTATAGTGCTAATAATACTATTAATAATGATAATAATAACAGTTATAGCGATAATAATAATAGTAATAAGGGAAATAATAATAGTTATAAGGATAAAGAGAAGAGTAATAGGGATGGTATTAACAGAATAAGTATAATAGTAACAGTCATAGCGATAATAATAATAGTAATAAGCATAATAATAATAGTTATAGTGCTAATAATAATAGTAATAAGGATATACATAATAGTTATAGTGCTAATAATACTAGTAATAAGGATAATAATAACAGTTATAGCGATAATAATGATAGTAATAAGGGAAATAATAATAGTTATAAGGATAAAGAGAAGAGTAATAGGGATGGTAATAACAGAATAAGTATAATAATAACAGTCATAGCGATAATAATAATAGTAATAAGGATAATAATAATAGTTATAGTGCGAATAATAATAGTAATGAGGATATACATAATAGTTATAGTGCTAATAATACAAGTAATAAGGATAATAATAACAGTTATAGCGATAATAATAATAGTAATAAGGGAAATAATGATAGTTATAAGGATAAAGAGAAGAGTAATAGGGATGGTAATAACAGAATAAGTATAATAATAACAGTCATAGCGATAATAATAATAGTAATAAGCATAATAATAATAGTTATAGTGCGAATAATAATAGTAAGAAGGATATACATAATAGTTATAGTGCTAATAATACTAGTAATATGGATAATAATAACAGTTATAGCGATAATAATAATAGTAAGAAGGGAAATAATAATATATTTCAGGATAAAGACAAGAGTAATAGGGATAGTAATAATAGAATAAGTATACTAATAACAGTCATAGCGATAATAATAATAGTAATAAGGATAATAATAATAGTTATAGTGCGAATAATAATAGTAATGAGGATAAACATAATAGTTATAGTGCTAATAATACTAGTAATAAGGATAATAATAACAGTTATAGCGATAATAATAATAATAATAAGGGAAATAATCATAGTTATAAGGATAAAGAGAAGAGTAATAGGGATGGTAATAACAGAATAAGTATAATAATAACAGTCATAGCGATAATAATAATAGTAATAAGGATAATAATAATAGTTATAGTACTAATAATAATAGTAATAAGGATAACAATAATAGTTATAGCGATAATAATAATAGTAATAAGGGAAATAATAATACTTATAAGGATAAAGACAAGAGTAATAGGGATGGTATTAACAGAATAAGTATAATAATAACAGTCATAGCGATAATAATAATAGTAATAAGCATAATAATAATAGTTATAGTACTAATAATAATAGTAATAAGGATAATAATAATAGTTATAGCGATAATAATAATAGTAATAAGGGAAATAATAATACTTATAAGGATAAAGACAAGAGTAATAGGGATAGTAATAATAGAATAAGGATAATAATAACGGTCATAGCGATAATAATAATAGTTATAGCGATAATAATAATAGTAATAAGGATAATAATAATAGTTATAGTGCGAATAATAATAGTAATAAGGATATACATAATAGTTATAGTGCTAATAATACTAGTAATAAGGATAATAATAACACTTATAGCGATAATAATAATAGTAATAAGGGAAATAATAATAGTTATAAGGATAAAGAGAAGAGTAATAGGGATGGTATTAACAGAATAAGTATAATAATAACAGTCATAGCGATAATAATAATAGTAATAAGCATAATGATACTAGTTATAGTGCTAATAATAATAGTAATAAGCATAATAATAATAGTTGTAAGGATAGAGACAAGAGTAATAGGGATAGTAATAATAGAATAAGGATAATGATAACAGTCATAGCGATAATAATAATAGTAATAAGGATAATAATAATAGGTATAGTGCGAATAATAATAGTAATAAGGATATACATAATAGTTATAGTGCTAATAATACTAGTAATAAGGATAATAATAACAGTTATAGCGATAATAATAATAGTAATAAGGGAAATAATAATAATAATTATCAGGATAAAGACAAGAGTAATAGGGATAGTAATAATAGAATACGTATAATAGTAACAGTCATAGCGATAATAATAATAGTAATAAGGATAATAAAAATAGTTATAGTGCTAGTAATAATAGTAATAAGGATAATAATAATAGTTATAGCGATAATAATAATAGTAATAAGGGAAATAATAATAGTTATAAGGATAAAGACAAGAGTAATAGGGATAGTAATAATAGAATAAGGATAATAATAACAGTCATAGCGATAATAATAATAGTTATAGCGATAATAATAATAGTAATAACGATAATAATAATAGTTATAAGGATAAAGACAAGAGTAATAGGGATAGTAATAATAGAATAAGGATAATAATAACGGTCATAGCGATAATAATAATAGTTATAGCGATAATAATAATAGTAATAAGGATAATAATAATAGTTATAAGGATAAAGACAAGAGTAATAGGGATAGTAATAATAGAATAAGGATAATAATAACAGTCATAGCCATAGTAATAATAGTTATAGCGATAATAATAATAGTAATTAGGATAATAATAATAGTTATAGTGCGAATAATAATAGTAATAAGGATAAACATAATAGTTCTAGTGCTAATAATAATACTCATAAGGATAATAATAATAGTAGTAAGGATAATAATAATAGTTATAGCGATAATAATAATAGTCATAGTGCGAATAATAATAGTAATAAGGATAAACATAATAGTTATAGTGCTAATAATACTAGTAATAAGGATAATAATAACACTTATAGCGACAATAATAATAGTAATAAGTATAATAATAATAGTTATAAGGATAGAGACATGAGTAATAGGGATGGTATTAACAGAGTAAGTATAATAATAACAGTCATAGCGATAATAATAATAGTAATAAGCATAATAATAATAGTTATAGTGCTAATAATAATAGTAATAAGGATAATAATAATAGTTATAGCGATAATAATAATAGTAATAAGGGAAATAATAATACTTATAAGGATAAAGACAAGCGTAATAGGGATAGTAATAATAGAATAAGGATAATAATAACGGTCATAGCGATAATAATAATAGTTATAGCGATAATAATAATAGTAATAAGGATAATAATAATAGTTATAGTGCGAATAATAATAGTAATAAGGATATACATAATAGTTATAGTGCTAATAATACTAGTAATAAGGATAATAATAACACTTATAGCGATAATAATAATAGTAATGAGGGAAATAATAATAGTTATAAGGATAAAGAGAAGAGTAATAGGGATGGTATTAACAGAATAAGTATAATAATAACAGTCATAGCGATATTAATAATAGTAATAAGCATAATAATAATAGTTATAGTGCTAATAATAATAGTAATAAGCATAATAATAATAGTTATAAGGATAGAGACAAGAGTAATAGGGATAGTAATAATAGAATAAGGATAATGATAACAGTCATAGCGATAATAATAATAGTAATAAGGATAATAATAATAGTTATAGTGCAAATAATAATAGTAATAAGGATATACATAATAGTTATAGTGCTAATAATACTAGTAATAAGGATAATAATAACAGTTATAGCGATAATAATAATAGTAATAAGGGAAATAATAATAGTTATAAGGATAAAGAGAAGAGTAATAGGGATGGTATTAACAGAATAAGTATAATAATAACAGTCATAGCGATAATAATAATAGTAATAAGCATAATAATAATAGTTATAGTGCTAATAATAATAGTAATAAGGATAATAATAATAGTTATAGCGATAATAATAATAGTAATAAGGGAAATAATAATACTTATAAGGATAAAGACAAGAGTAATAGGGATAGTAATAATAGAATATGGATAATAATAACGGTCATAGCGATAATAATAATAGTTATAGCGATAATAATAATAGTAATAAGGATAATAATAATAGTTATAGTGCGAATAATAATAGTAATAAGGATATACATAATAGTTATAGTGCTAATAATACTAGTAATAAGGATAATAATAACAGTTATAGCGATAATAATAATAGTAATAAGGGAAATAATAATAGTTATAAGGATAAAGAGAAGAGTAATAGGGATGGTATTAACAGAATAAGTATAATAATAACAGTCATAGCGATAATAATAATAGTAATAAGCATAATAATAATAGTTATAGTGCTAATAATAATAGTAATAAGGATAATAATAATAGTTATAGCGATAATAATAATAGTAATAAGGGAAATAATAATACTTATAAGGATAAAGACAAGAGTAATAGGGATAGTAATAATAGAATAAGGATAATAATAACGGTCATAGCGATAATAATAATAGTTATAGCGATAATAATAATAGTAATAAGGATAATAATAATAGTTATAGTGCGAATAATAATAGTAATAAGGATATACATAATAGTTATAGTGCTAATAATACTAGTAATAAGGATAATAATAACACTTATTGAGATAATAATAATAGTAATAAGGGAAATAATAATAATTATCAGGATAAAGACAAGAGTAATAGGGATAGTAATAATAGAATAAGTATAATAATAACAGTCATTGCGATAATAATAATAGTAATAAGGATAATAATAATAATTATAGTGCGAATAATAATAGTAATGAGGATAAACATAATAGTTATAGTGCTAATAATACAAGTAATAAGGATCATAACAGTTATAGCGATAATAATAATAGTAATAAGGGAAATAATAATAATTATCAGGATAAAGACAAGGGTAATAGGGATAGTAATAATAGAATAAGTATACTAATAACAGTCATAGCGATAATAATAATAGTAATAAGGATAATAATAATAGTTATAGTGCGAATAATAATAGTAATGAGGATAAACATAATAGTTATAGTGCTAATAATACTAGTAATAAGGATAATAATAACAGTTATAGCGATATTAATAATAGTAATAAGGGAAATAATAATAGTTATAAGGATAAAGAGAAGAGTAATAGGGATGGTAATAACAGAATAAGTATAATAATAACAGTCATAGCGATAATAATAATAGAAATAAGCATAATAATAATAGTTATAGTGCGAATAATAATAGTAATAAGGATATACATAATAGTTATAGCGATAATAATAATAGTAATAAGGATAATAATAACAGTTATAGCGATAATAATAATAGTAATAAGGATAATAATAATAGTTATAGTGCGAATAATAATAGTAATAAGGATATACATAATAGTTATTGTGCTAATAATACTAGTAATAAGGATAATAATAACAGTTATAGCGATAATAATAATAGTAATAAGGGAAATAATAATAAATATCAGGATGAAGACAAGAGTAATAGGGATAGTAATAATAGAATAAGTATACTAATAGAGTCATAGCGATAATAATAATAGTAATAAGGATAATAATAATAGTTATAGTGCGAATAATAATAGTAATAAGGATAAACATAATAGTTATAGTGCTAATAATACTAGTAATAAGGATAATAATAACAGTTATAGCGATAATAATAATAGTAATAAGGGAAATAATAATAGTTATAAGGATAAAGAGATGAGTAATAGGTATGGTAATAACAGAATAAGTATAATAATAACAGTCATAGCGATAATAATAATAGTAATAAGCATAATAATAATAGTTATAGTGCGAATAATAATAGTAATAAGGATATACATAATAGTTATAGTGCTAATAATACTAGTAATAAGGATAATAATAACAGTTATAGCGATAATAATAATAGTAATAAGGGAAATAATAATAGTTATAAGGATAAAGAGAAGAGTAATAGGGATGGTAATAACAGAATAAGTATAATAATAACAGTCATAGCGATAATAATAATAGAAATAAGGATAATAATAATAGTTATAGTGCGAATAATAATAGTAATGAGGATAAACATAATAGTTATAGTGCTAATAATACTAGTAATAAGGATAATAATAACAGTTATAGCGATAATAATAATAATAATAAGGGAAATAATCATAGTTATAAGGATAAAGAGAAGAGTAATAGGGATGGTAATAACAGAATAAGTATAATAATAACAGTCATAGCGATAATAATAATAGTAATAAGGATAATAATAATAGTTATAGTACTAATAATAATAGTAATAAGGATAACAATAATAGTTATAGCGATAATA
Organism: Megachile ligniseca; assembly: GCA_945859555.1. Taxonomy (NCBI): domain Eukaryota; kingdom Metazoa; phylum Arthropoda; class Insecta; order Hymenoptera; family Megachilidae; genus Megachile; species Megachile ligniseca. The sequence continues at coordinate 12,525 of CAMAOC010000334.1, forward strand.
ATAATAGTAATAAGGGAAATAATAATACTTATAAGGATAAAGAGAAGAGTAATAGGGATGGTATTAACAGAATAAGTATAATAATAACAGTCATAGCGATAATAATAATAGTAATAAGCATAATAATACTAGTTATAGTGCTAATAATAATAGTAATAAGCATAATAATAATAGTTGTAAGGATAGAGACAAGAGTAATAGGGATAGTAATAATAGAATAAGGATAATGATAACAGTCATAGCGATAATAATAATAGTAATAAGGATAATAATAATAGTTATAGTGCGAATAATAATAGTAATAAGGATATACATAATAGTTATAGTGCTAATAATACTAGTAATAAGGATAATAATAACAGTTATAGCGATAATAATAATAGTAATAAGGGAAATAATAATAATAATTATCAGGATAAAGACAAGAGTAATAGGGATAGTAATAATAGAATACGTATAATAGTAACAGTCATAGCGATAATAATAATAGTAATAAGGATAATAATAATAGTTATAGTGCTAGTAATAATAGTAATAAGGATAATAATAATAGTTATAGCGATAATAATAATAGTAATAAGGATAATAATAATAGTTATAAGGATAGAGACAAGAGTAATAGGGATAGTAATAATAGAATAGGGATAATGATAACATTCATAGCGATAATAATAATAGTAATAAGGATAATAATAATAGTTATAGTGCGAATAATAATAGTAATAAGGATATACATAATAGTTATAGTGCTAATAATACTAGTAATAAGGATAATAATAACACTTATAGCGATAATAATAATAGTAATAAGGGAAATAATAATAGTTATAAGGATAAAGAGAAGAGTAATAGGGATGGTATTAACAGAATAAGTATAATAATAACAGTCATAGCGATAATAATAATAGTAATAAGCATAATAATAATAGTTATAGTGCTAATAATAATAGCAATAAGGATAATAATAATAGTTATAGCGATAATAATAATAGTAATAAGGGAAATAATAATACTTATAAGGATAAAGACAAGAGTAATAGGGATAGTAATAATAGAATAAGGATAATAATAACGGTCATAGCGATAATAATAATAGTTATAGCGATAATAATAATAGTAATAAGGATAATAATAACACTTATAGCGATAATAATAATAGTAATAAGGGAAATAATAATAGTTATAAGGATAAAGAGAAGAGTAATAGGGATGGTATTAACAGAATAAGTATAATAATAACAGTCATAGCGATAATAATAATAGTAATAAGCATAATAATAATAGTTATAGTGCTAATAATAATAGTAATAAGCATAATAATAATAGTTATAAGGATAGAGACAAGAGTAATATTGATAGTAATAATAGAATAAGGATAATGATAACAGTCATAGCGATAATAATAATAGTAATAAGGATAATAATAATAGTTCTAGTGCTAATAATAATAGTAATAAGCATAATAATAATAGTTATAAGGATAGAGACAAGAGTAATAGGGATAGTAATAATAGAATAAGGATAATGATAACAGTCATTGCGATAATAATAATAGTAATAAGGATAATAATAATAGTTATAGTGCGAATAATAATAGTAATAAGGATATACATAATAGTTATAGTGCTAATAATACTAGTAATAAGGATAATAATAACAGTTATAGCGATAATAATAATAGTAATAAGGGAAATAATAATAGTTATAAGGATAAAGAGAAGAGTAATAGGGATGGTATTAACAGAATAAGTATAATAATAACAGTCATAGCGATAATAATAATAGTAATAAGCATAATAATAATAGTTATAGTGCTAATAATAATAGTAATAAGGATAATAATAATAGTTATAGCGATAATAATAATAGTAATAAGGATAATAATAATAGTTATAAGGATAATAATAATAGTTATAGTGCGAATAATAATAGTAATAAGGATATACATAATAGTTATAGTGCTAATAATACTAGTAATAAGGATAATAATAACACTTATAGCGATAATAATAATAGTAATAAGGGAAATAATAATAGTTATAAGGATAAAGAGAAGAGTAATAGGGATGGTATTAACAGAATAAGTATAATAATAACAGTCATAGCGATAATAATAATAGTAATAAGCATAATAATAATAGTTATAGTGCTAATAATAATAGTAATAAGCATAATAATAATAGTTATAAGGATAGAGACAAGAGTAATAGGGATAGTAATAATAGAATAAGGATAATGATAACAGTCATAGCGATAATAATAATAGTTACAAGGATAATAATAATAGTTATAGTGCGAATAATAATAGTAATAAGGATATACATAATAGTTATAGTGCTAATAATACTATTAATAAGGATAATAATAACAGTTATAGCGATAATAATAATAGTAATAAGGGAAATAATAATAGTTATAAGGATAAAGAGAAGAGTAATAGGGATGGTATTAACAGAATAAGTATAATAGTAACAGTCATAGCGATAATAATAATAGTAATAAGCATAATAATAATAGTTATAGTGCTAATAATAATAGTAATAAGGATATACATAATAGTTATAGTGCTAATAATACTAGTAATAAGGATAATAATAACAGTTATAGCGATAATAATGATAGTAATAAGGGAAATAATAATAGTTATAAGGATAAAGAGAAGAGTAATAGGGATGGTAATAACAGAATAAGTATAATAATAACAGTCATAGCGATAATAATAATAGTAATAAGGATAATAATAATAGTTATAGTGCGAATAATAATAGTAATGAGGATATACATAATAGTTATAGTGCTAATAATACAAGTAATAAGGATAATAATAACAGTTATAGCGATAATAATAATAGTAATAAGGGAAATAATGATAGTTATAAGGATAAAGAGAAGAGTAATAGGGATGGTAATAACAGAATAAGTATAATAATAACAGTCATAGCGATAATAATAATAGTAATAAGCATAATAATAATAGTTATAGTGCGAATAATAATAGTAAGAAGGATATACATAATAGTTATAGTGCTAATAATACTAGTAATATGGATAATAATAACAGTTATAGCGATAATAATAATAGTAAGAAGGGAAATAATAATATATTTCAGGATAAAGACAAGAGTAATAGGGATAGTAATAATAGAATAAGTATACTAATAACAGTCATAGCGATAATAATAATAGTAATAAGGATAATAATAATAGTTATAGTGCGAATAATAATAGTAATGAGGATAAACATAATAGTTATAGTGCTAATAATACTAGTAATAAGGATAATAATAACAGTTATAGCGATAATAATAATAATAATAAGGGAAATAATCATAGTTATAAGGATAAAGAGAAGAGTAATAGGGATGGTAATAACAGAATAAGTATAATAATAACAGTCATAGCGATAATAATAATAGTAATAAGGATAATAATAATAGTTATAGTACTAATAATAATAGTAATAAGGATAACAATAATAGTTATAGCGATAATAATAATAGTAATAAGGGAAATAATAATACTTATAAGGATAAAGACAAGAGTAATAGGGATGGTATTAACAGAATAAGTATAATAATAACAGTCATAGCGATAATAATAATAGTAATAAGCATAATAATAATAGTTATAGTACTAATAATAATAGTAATAAGGATAATAATAATAGTTATAGCGATAATAATAATAGTAATAAGGGAAATAATAATACTTATAAGGATAAAGACAAGAGTAATAGGGATAGTAATAATAGAATAAGGATAATAATAACGGTCATAGCGATAATAATAATAGTTATAGCGATAATAATAATAGTAATAAGGATAATAATAATAGTTATAGTGCGAATAATAATAGTAATAAGGATATACATAATAGTTATAGTGCTAATAATACTAGTAATAAGGATAATAATAACACTTATAGCGATAATAATAATAGTAATAAGGGAAATAATAATAGTTATAAGGATAAAGAGAAGAGTAATAGGGATGGTATTAACAGAATAAGTATAATAATAACAGTCATAGCGATAATAATAATAGTAATAAGCATAATGATACTAGTTATAGTGCTAATAATAATAGTAATAAGCATAATAATAATAGTTGTAAGGATAGAGACAAGAGTAATAGGGATAGTAATAATAGAATAAGGATAATGATAACAGTCATAGCGATAATAATAATAGTAATAAGGATAATAATAATAGGTATAGTGCGAATAATAATAGTAATAAGGATATACATAATAGTTATAGTGCTAATAATACTAGTAATAAGGATAATAATAACAGTTATAGCGATAATAATAATAGTAATAACGGAAATAATAATAATAATTATCAGGATAAAGACAAGAGTAATAGGGATAGTAATAATAGAATACGTATAATAGTAACAGTCATAGCGATAATAATAATAGTAATAAGGATAATAAAAATAGTTATAGTGCTAGTAATAATAGTAATAAGGATAATAATAATAGTTATAGCGATAATAATAATAGTAATAAGGGAAATAATAATAGTTATAAGGATAAAGACAAGAGTAATAGGGATAGTAATAATAGAATAAGGATAATAATAACAGTCATAGCGATAATAATAATAGTTATAGCGATAATAATAATAGTAATAAGGATAATAATAATAGTTATAAGGATAAAGACAAGAGTAATAGGGATAGTAATAATAGAATAAGGATAATAATAACGGTCATAGCGATAATAATAATAGTTATAGCGATAATAATAATAGTAATAAGGATAATAATAATAGTTATAAGGATAAAGACAAGAGTAATAGGGATAGTAATAATAGAATAAGGATAATAATAACAGTCATAGCCATAGTAATAATAGTTATAGCGATAATAATAATAGTAATTAGGATAATAATAATAGTTATAGTGCGAATAATAATAGTAATAAGGATAAACATAATAGTTCTAGTGCTAATAATAATACTCATAAGGATAATAATAATAGTAGTAAGGATAATAATAATAGTTATAGCGATAATAATAATAGTCATAGTGCGAATAATAATAGTAATAAGGATAAACATAATAGTTATAGTGCTAATAATACTAGTAATAAGGATAATAATAACACTTATAGCGACAATAATAATAGTAATAAGTATAATAATAATAGTTATAAGGATAGAGACATGAGTAATAGGGATGGTATTAACAGAGTAAGTATAATAATAACAGTCATAGCGATAATAATAATAGTAATAAGCATAATAATAATAGTTATAGTGCTAATAATAATAGTAATAAGGATAATAATAATAGTTATAGCGATAATAATAATAGTAATAAGGGAAATAATAATACTTATAAGGATAAAGACAAGCGTAATAGGGATAGTAATAATAGAATAAGGATAATAATAACGGTCATAGCGATAATAATAATAGTTATAGCGATAATAATAATAGTAATAAGGATAATAATAATAGTTATAGTGCGAATAATAATAGTAATAAGGATATACATAATAGTTATAGTGCTAATAATACTAGTAATAAGGATAATAATAACACTTATAGCGATAATAATAATAGTAATAAGGGAAATAATAATAGTTATAAGGATAAAGAGAAGAGTAATAGGGATGGTATTAACAGAATAAGTATAATAATAACAGTCATAGCGATATTAATAATAGTAATAAGCATAATAATAATAGTTATAGTACTAATAATAATAGTAATAAGGATAACAATAATAGTTATAGCGATAATAATAATAGTAATAAGGGAAATAATAATACTTATAAGGATAAAGACAAGAGTAATAGGGATGGTATTAACAGAATAAGTATAATAATAACAGTCATAGCGATAATAATAATAGTAATAAGCATAATAATAATAGTTATAGTACTAATAATAATAGTAATAAGGATAATAATAATAGTTATAGCGATAATAATAATAGTAATAAGGGAAATAATAATACTTATAAGGATAAAGACAAGAGTAATAGGGATAGTAATAATAGAATAAGGATAATAATAACGGTCATAGCGATAATAATAATAGTTATAGCGATAATAATAATAGTAATAAGGATAATAATAATAGTTATAGTGCGAATAATAATAGTAATAAGGATATACATAATAGTTATAGTGCTAATAATACTAGTAATAAGGATAATAATAACACTTATAGCGATAATAATAATAGTAATAAGGGAAATAATAATAGTTATAAGGATAAAGAGAAGAGTAATAGGGATGGTATTAACAGAATAAGTATAATAATAACAGTCATAGCGATAATAATAATAGTAATAAGCATAATGATACTAGTTATAGTGCTAATAATAATAGTAATAAGCATAATAATAATAGTTGTAAGGATAGAGACAAGAGTAATAGGGATAGTAATAATAGAATAAGGATAATGATAACAGTCATAGCGATAATAATAATAGTAATAAGGATAATAATAATAGGTATAGTGCGAATAATAATAGTAATAAGGATATACATAATAGTTATAGTGCTAATAATACTAGTAATAAGGATAATAATAACAGTTATAGCGATAATAATAATAGTAATAACGGAAATAATAATAATAATTATCAGGATAAAGACAAGAGTAATAGGGATAGTAATAATAGAATACGTATAATAGTAACAGTCATAGCGATAATAATAATAGTAATAAGGATAATAAAAATAGTTATAGTGCTAGTAATAATAGTAATAAGGATAATAATAATAGTTATAGCGATAATAATAATAGTAATAAGGGAAATAATAATAGTTATAAGGATAAAGACAAGAGTAATAGGGATAGTAATAATAGAATAAGGATAATAATAACAGTCATAGCGATAATAATAATAGTTATAGCGATAATAATAATAGTAATAAGGATAATAATAATAGTTATAAGGATAAAGACAAGAGTAATAGGGATAGTAATAATAGAATAAGGATAATAATAACGGTCATAGCGATAATAATAATAGTTATAGCGATAATAATAATAGTAATAAGGATAATAATAATAGTTATAAGGATAAAGACAAGAGTAATAGGGATAGTAATAATAGAATAAGGATAATAATAACAGTCATAGCCATAGTAATAATAGTTATAGCGATAATAATAATAGTAATTAGGATAATAATAATAGTTATAGTGCGAATAATAATAGTAATAAGGATAAACATAATAGTTCTAGTGCTAATAATAATACTCATAAGGATAATAATAATAGTAGTAAGGATAATAATAATAGTTATAGCGATAATAATAATAGTCATAGTGCGAATAATAATAGTAATAAGGATAAACATAATAGTTATAGTGCTAATAATACTAGTAATAAGGATAATAATAACACTTATAGCGACAATAATAATAGTAATAAGTATAATAATAATAGTTATAAGGATAGAGACATGAGTAATAGGGATGGTATTAACAGAGTAAGTATAATAATAACAGTCATAGCGATAATAATAATAGTAATAAGCATAATAATAATAGTTATAGTGCTAATAATAATAGTAATAAGGATAATAATAATAGTTATAGCGATAATAATAATAGTAATAAGGGAAATAATAATACTTATAAGGATAAAGACAAGCGTAATAGGGATAGTAATAATAGAATAAGGATAATAATAACGGTCATAGCGATAATAATAATAGTTATAGCGATAATAATAATAGTAATAAGGATAATAATAATAGTTATAGTGCGAATAATAATAGTAATAAGGATATACATAATAGTTATAGTGCTAATAATACTAGTAATAAGGATAATAATAACACTTATAGCGATAATAATAATAGTAATAAGGGAAATAATAATAGTTATAAGGATAAAGAGAAGAGTAATAGGGATGGTATTAACAGAATAAGTATAATAATAACAGTCATAGCGATATTAATAATAGTAATAAGCATAATAATAATAGTTATAGTGCTAATAATAATAGTAATAAGCATAATAATAATAGTTATAAGGATAGAGACAAGAGTAATAGGGATAGTAATAATAGAATAAGGATAATGATAACAGTCATAGCGATAATAATAATAGTAATAAGGATAATAATAATAGTTATAGTGCAAATAATAATAGTAATAAGGATATACATAATAGTTATAGTGCTAATAATACTAGTAATAAGGATAATAATAACAGTTATAGCGATAATAATAATAGTAATAAGGGAAATAATAATAGTTATAAGGATAAAGAGAAGAGTAATAGGGATGGTATTAACAGAATAAGTATAATAATAACAGTCATAGCGATAATAATAATAGTAATAAGCATAATAATAATAGTTATAGTGCTAATAATAATAGTAATAAGGATAATAATAATAGTTATAGCGATAATAATAATAGTAATAAGGGAAATAATAATACTTATAAGGATAAAGACAAGAGTAATAGGGATAGTAATAATAGAATATGGATAATAATAACGGTCATAGCGATAATAATAATAGTTATAGCGATAATAATAATAGTAATAAGGATAATAATAATAGTTATAGTGCGAATAATAATAGTAATAAGGATATACATAATAGTTATAGTGCTAATAATACTAGTAATAAGGATAATAATAACAGTTATAGCGATAATAATAATAGTAATAAGGGAAATAATAATAGTTATAAGGATAAAGAGAAGAGTAATAGGGATGGTATTAACAGAATAAGTATAATAATAACAGTCATAGCGATAATAATAATAGTAATAAGCATAATAATAATAGTTATAGTGCTAATAATAATAGTAATAAGGATAATAATAATAGTTATAGCGATAATAATAATAGTAATAAGGGAAATAATAATACTTATAAGGATAAAGACAAGAGTAATAGGGATAGTAATAATAGAATAAGGATAATAATAACGGTCATAGCGATAATAATAATAGTTATAGCGATAATAATAATAGTAATAAGGATAATAATAATAGTTATAGTGCGAATAATAATAGTAATAAGGATATACATAATAGTTATAGTGCTAATAATACTAGTAATAAGGATAATAATAACACTTATTGAGATAATAATAATAGTAATAAGGGAAATAATAATAATTATCAGGATAAAGACAAGAGTAATAGGGATAGTAATAATAGAATAAGTATAATAATAACAGTCATTGCGATAATAATAATAGTAATAAGGATAATAATAATAATTATAGTGCGAATAATAATAGTAATGAGGATAAACATAATAGTTATAGTGCTAATAATACAAGTAATAAGGATCATAACAGTTATAGCGATAATAATAATAGTAATAAGGGAAATAATAATAATTATCAGGATAAAGACAAGGGTAATAGGGATAGTAATAATAGAATAAGTATACTAATAACAGTCATAGCGATAATAATAATAGTAATAAGGATAATAATAATAGTTATAGTGCGAATAATAATAGTAATGAGGATAAACATAATAGTTATAGTGCTAATAATACTAGTAATAAGGATAATAATAACAGTTATAGCGATAATAATAATAGTAATAAGGGAAATAATAATAGTTATAAGGATAAAGAGAAGAGTAATAGGGATGGTAATAACAGAATAAGTATAATAATAACAGTCATAGCGATAATAATAATAGAAATAAGCATAATAATAATAGTTATAGTGCGAATAATAATAGTAATAAGGATATACATAATAGTTATAGCGATAATAATAATAGTAATAAGGATAATAATAACAGTTATAGCGATAATAATAATAGTAATAAGGATAATAATAATAGTTATAGTGCGAATAATAATAGTAATAAGGATATACATAATAGTTATTGTGCTAATAATACTAGTAATAAGGATAATAATAACAGTTATAGCGATAATAATAATAGTAATAAGGGAAATAATAATAAATATCAGGATAAAGACAAGAGTAATAGGGATAGTAATAATAGAATAAGTATACTAATAGAGTCATAGCGATAATAATAATAGTAATAAGGATAATAATAATAGTTATAGTGCGAATAATAATAGTAATAAGGATAAACATAATAGTTATAGTGCTAATAATACTAGTAATAAGGATAATAATAACAGTTATAGCGATAATAATAATAGTAATAAGGGAAATAATAATAGTTATAAGGATAAAGAGATGAGTAATAGGGATGGTAATAACAGAATAAGTATAATAATAACAGTCATAGCGATAATAATAATAGTAATAAGCATAATAATAATAGTTATAGTGCGAATAATAATAGTAATAAGGATATACATAATAGTTATAGTGCTAATAATACTAGTAATAAGGATAATAATAACAGTTATAGCGATAATAATAATAGTAATAAGGGAAATAATAATAGTTATAAGGATAAAGAGAAGAGTAATAGGGATGGTAATAACAGAATAAGTATAATAATAACAGTCATAGCGATAATAATAATAGAAATAAGCATAATAATAATAGTTATAGTGCGAATAATAATAGTAATAAGGATATACATAATAGTTATAGTGCTAATAATACTAGTAATAAGGATAATAATAACACTTATAGCGATAATAATAATAGTAATAAGGGAAATAGTAATAGTTATAAGGATAAAGAGAAGAGTAATAGGGATGGTATTAACAGAATAAGTATAATAATAACAGTCATAGCGATAATAATAATAGTAATAAGCATAATAATAATAGTTATAGTGCTAATAATAATAGTAATAAGCATAATAATAATAGTTATAAGGATAGAGACAAGAGTAATAGGGATAGTAATAATAGAATAAGGATAATGATAACAGTCATTGCGATAATAATAATAGTAATAAGCATAATAATAATAGTTATAGTGCGAATAATAATAGTAAGAAGGATATACATAATAGTTATAGTGCTAATAATACTAGTAATAAGGATAATAATAACAGTTATAGCGATAATAATAATAGTAAGAAGGGAAATAATAATATATTTCAGGATAAAGACAAGAGTAATAGGGATAGTAATAATAGAATAAGTATACTAATAACAGTCATAGCGATAATAATAATAGTAATAAGGATAATAATAATAGTTATAGTGCGAATAATAATAGTAATGAGGATAAACATAATAGTTATAGTGCTAATAATACTAGTAATAAGGATAATAATAACAGTTATAGCGATAATAATAATAATAATAAGGGAAATAATCATAGTTATAAGGATAAAGAGAAGAGTAATAGGGATGGTAATAACAGAATAAGTATAATAATAACAGTCATAGCGATAATAATAATAGTAATAAGGATAATAATAATAGTTATAGTACTAATAATAATAGTAATAAGGATAACAATAATAGTTATAGCGATAATAATAATAGTAATAAGGGAAATAATAATACTTATAAGGATAAAGACAAGAGTAATAGGGATGGTATTAACAGAATAAGTATAATAATAACAGTCATAGCGATAATAATAATAGTAATAAGCATAATAATAATAGTTATAGTACTAATAATAATAGTAATAAGGATAATAATAATAGTTATAGCGATAATAATAATAGTAATAAGGGAAATAATAATACTTATAAGGATAAAGACAAGAGTAATAGGGATAGTAATAATAGAATAAGGATAATAATAACGGTCATAGCGATAATAATAATAGTTATAGCGATAATAATAATAGTAATAAGGATAATAATAATAGTTATAGTGCGAATAATAATAGTAATAAGGATATACATAATAGTTATAGTGCTAATAATACTAGTAATAAGGATAATAATAACACTTATAGCGATAATAATAATAGTAATAAGGGAAATAATAATAGTTATAAGGATAAAGAGAAGAGTAATAGGGATGGTATTAACAGAATAAGTATAATAATAACAGTCATAGCGATAATAATAATAGTAATAAGCATAATAATACTAGTTATAGTGCTAATAATAATAGTAATAAGCATAATAATAATAGTTGTAAGGATAGAGACAAGAGTAATAGGGATAGTAATAATAGAATAAGGATAATGATAACAGTCATAGCGATAATAATAATAGTAATAAGGATAATAATAATAGTTATAGTGCGAATAATAATAGTAATAAGGATATACATAATAGTTATAGTGCTAATAATACTAGTAATAAGGATAATAATAACAGTTATAGCGATAATAATAATAGTAATAAGGGAAATAATAATAATAATTATCAGGATAAAGACAAGAGTAATAGGGATAGTAATAATAGAATACGTATAATAGTAACAGTCATAGCGATAATAATAATAGTAATAAGGATAATAATAATAGTTATAGTGCTAGTAATAATAGTAATAAGGATAATAATAATAGTTATAGCGATAATAATAATAGTAATAAGGGAAATAATAATAGTTATAAGGATAAAGACAAGAGTAATAGGGATAGTAATAATAGAATAAGGATAATAATAACAGTCATAGCGATAATAATAATAGTTATAGCGATAATAATAATAGTAATAAGGATAATAATAATAGTTATAAGGATAAAGACAAGAGTAATAGGGATAGTAATAATAGAATAAGGATAATAATAACGGTCATAGCGATAATAATAATAGTTATAGCGATAATAATAATAGTAATAAGAATAATAATAATAGTTATAAGGATAAAGACAAGAGTAATAGGGATAGTAATAATAGAATAAGGATAATAATAACAGTCATAGCCATAATAATAATAGTTATAGCGATAATAATAATAGTAATTAGGATAATAATAATAGTTATAGTGCGAATAATAATAGTAATAAGGATAAACATAATAGTTATAGTGCTAATAATACTAGTAATAAGGATAATAATAACACTTATAGCGATAATAATAATAGTAATAAGGGAAATAATAATAGTTATAAGGATAAAGAGAAGAGTAATAGGGATGGTATTAACAGAATAAGTATAATAATAACAGTCATAGCGATAATAATAATAGTAATAAGTATAATAATAATAGTTATAGTGCTAATAATAATAGTAATAAGGATAATAATAATAGTTATAGCGATAATAATAATAGTAATAAGGGAAATAATAATACTTATAAGGATAAAGACAAGAGTAATAGGGATAGTAATAATAGAATAAGGATAATAATAACGGTCATAGCGATAATAATAATAGTTATAGCGATAATAATAATAGTAATAAGGATAATAATAATAGTTATAGTGCGAATAATAATAGTAATAAGGATATACATAATAGTTATAGTGCTAATAATACTAGTAAGAAGGATAATAATAACACTTATAGAGATAATAATAATAGTAATAAGGGAAATAATAATAATTATCAGGATAAAGACAAGAGTAATAGGGATAGTAATAATAGAATAAGTATAATAATAACAGTCATTGCGATAATAATAATAGTAATAAGGATAATAATAATAATTATAGTGCGAATAATAATAGTAATAAGGATAAACATAATAGTTGTAGTGCTAATAATACAAGTAATAAGGATCATAACAGTTATAGCGATAATAATAATAGTAATAAGGGAAATAATAATAATTATCAGGATAAAGACAAGGGTAATAGGGATAGTAATAATAGAATAAGTATACTAATAACAGTCATAGCGATAATAATAATAGTAATAAGGATAATAATAATAGTTATAGTGCGAATAATAATAGTAATGAGGATAAACATAATAGTTATAGTGCTAATAATACTAGTAATAAGGATAATAATAACAGTTATAGCGATAATAATAATAGTAATAAGGGAAATAATAATAGTTATAAGGATAAAGAGAAGAGTAATAGGGATGGTAATAACAGAATAAGTATAATAATAACAGTCATAGCGATAATAATAATAGAAATAAGCATAATAATAATAGTTATAGTGCGAATAATAATAGTAATAAGGATATACATAATAGTTATAGTGCTAATAATACTAGTAATAAGGATAATAATAACAGTTATAGCGATAATAATAATAGTAATAAGGGAAATAATAATAGTTATAAGGATAAAGAGAAGAGTAATAGGGATGGTAATAACAGAATAAGTATAATAATAACAGTCATAGCGATAATAATAATAGTAATAAGCATAATAATAATAGTTATAGTGCGAATAATAATAGTAATAAGGATATACATAATAGTTATAGTGCTAATAATACTAGTAATAAGGATAATAATAACAGTTATAGCGATAATAATGATAGTAATAAGGGAAATAATAATAGTTATAAGGATAAAGAGAAGAGTAATAGGGATGGCAATAACAGAATAAGTATAATAATAACAGTCATAGCGATAATAATAATAGTAATAAGGATAATAATAATAGTTATAGTGCGAATAATAATAGTAATAAGGATATACATAATAGTTATTGTGCTAATAATACTAGTAATAAGGATAATAATAACAGTTATAGCGATAATAATAATAGTAATAAGGGAAATAATAATAAATATCAGGATAAAGACAAGAGTAATAGGGATAGTAATAATAGAATAAGTATACTAATAGAGTCATAGCGATAATAATAATAGTAATAAGGATAATAATAATAGTTATAGTGCGAATAATAATAGTAATAAGGATAAACATAATAGTTATAGTGCTAATAATGCTAGTAATAAGGATAATAATAACAGTTATAGCGATAATAATAATAGTAATAAGGGAAATAATAATAGTTATAAGGATAAAGAGAAGAGTAATAGGGATGGTAATAACAGAATAAGTATAATAATAACAGTCATAGCGATAATAATAATAGTAATAAGCATAATAATAATAGTTATAGTGCGAATAATAATAGTAATAAGGATATACATAATAGTTATAGTGCTAATAATACTAGTAATAAGGATAATAATAACAGTTATAGCGATAATAATGATAGTAATAAGGGAAATAATAATAGTTATAAGCATAAAGAGAAGAGTAATAGGGATGGCAATAACAGAATAAGTATAATAATAACAGTCATAGCGATAATAATAATAGTAATAAGGATAATAATAATAGTTATAGTGCGAATAATAATAGTAATAAGGATATACATAATAGTTATTGTGCTAATAATACTAGTAATAAGGATAATAATAACAGTTATAGCGATAATAATAATAGTAATAAGGGAAATAATAATAAATATCAGGATAAAGACAAGAGTAATAGGGATAGTAATAATAGAATAAGTATACTAATAGAGTCATAGCGATAATAATAATAGTAATAAGGATAATAATAATAGTTATAGTGCGAATAATAATAGTAATAAGGATAAACATAATAGTTATAGTGCTAATAATACTAGTAATAAGGATAATAATAACAGTTATAGCGATAATAATAATAGTAATAAGGGAAATAATAATAGTTATAAGGATAAAGAGAAGAGTAATAGGGATGGTAATAACAGAATAAGTATAATAATAACAGTCATAGCGATAATAATAATAGTAATAAGCATAATAATAATAGTTATAGTGCGAATAATAATAGTAATAAGGATAAACATAATAGTTATAGTGCTAATAATACTAGTAATAAGGATAATAATAACAGTTATAGCGATAATAATAATAGTAATAAGGGAAATAATAATAGTTATAAGGATAAAGAGAAGAGTAATAGGGATGGTAATAACAGAATAAGTATAATAATAACAGTCATAGCGATAATAATAATAGTAATAAGCATAATAATAATAGTTATAAGGATAGAGACAAGAGTAATAGGGATAGTAATAATAGAATAAGGATAATGATAACAGTCATAGCGATAATAATAATAGTAATAAGGATAATAATAATAGTTATAGTGCGAATAATAATAGTAATAAGGATAATAATAACAGTTATAGCGATAATAATAATAGTAATAAGGGAAATAATAATAGTTATAAGGATAAAGAGAAGAGTAATAGGGATGGTAATAACAGAATAAGTATAATAATAACAGTCATAGCGATAATAATAATAGTAATAAGCATAATCATAATAGTTATAGTGCGAATAATAATAGTAATAAGGATATACATAATAGTTATAGTGCTAATAATACAAGTAATAAGGATAATAATAACAGTTATAGCGATAATAATAATAGTAATAAGCATAGTAATAATAGTTATAAGGATAGAGACAAGAGTAATAGGGATAGTAATAATAGAATATGGATAATGATAACAGTCATAGCGATAATAATAATAGTAATAAGGATAATAATAATAGTTATAGTGCGAATAATAATAGTAATAAGGATAAACATAATAGTTATAGTGCTAATAATACTAGTAATAAGGATAATAATAACAGTTATAGCGATAATAATAATAGTAATAAGGGAAATAATAATAGTTATAAGGATAAAGAGAAGAGTAATAGGATGGTAATAACAGAATAAGTATAATAATAACAGTCATAGCGATAATAATAATAGTTATAGTGCGAATAATAATAGTAATAAGGATATACATAATAGTTATAGTGCTAATAATACTAGTAATAAGGATAATAATAACAGTTATAGCGATAATAATAATAGTAATAAGGGAAATAATAATAGTTATAAGGATAAAGAGAAGAGTAATAGGGATGGTAATAACAGAATAAGTATAATAATAACAGTCATAGCGATAATAATAATAGTAATAAGCATAATAATAATAGTTATCGTGCTAATAATAATAGTAATAAGGATAATAATAACAGTTATAGCGATAATAACAATAGTAATAAGGATAATAATAACAGTTATAGCGATAATAATAATAGTAATAAGGGAAATAATAATAATTATCAGGATAAAGACAAGAGTAATAGGGACAGTAATAATAGAATAAGTATACTAATAACAGTCATAGCGATAATAATAATAGTAATAAGGATAGTAATAATAGTTATAGTGCGAATAATAATAGTAATAAGGATAAACATAATAGTTATACTGCTAATAATACTAGTAATAAGGATAATAATAACAGTTATAGCGATAATAATAATAGTAATAAGGGAAATAATAATAGTTATAAGGATAAAGAGAAGAGTAATAGGGATGGTAATAACAGAATAAGTATAATAATAACAGTCATAGCGATAATAATAATAGTAATAAGCATAATAATAATAGTTATAGTGCTAATAATACAAGTAATAAGGATAATAATAACAGTTATAGCGATAATAATAATAGTAATAAGCATAGTAATAATAGTTATAAGGATAGAGACAAGAGTAATAGGGATAGTAATAATAGAATATGGATAATGATAACAGTCATAGCGATAATAATAATAGTAATAAGGATAATAATAATAGTTATAGTGCGAATAATAATAGTAATAAGGATAAACATAATAGTTATAGTGCTAATAATACTAGTAATAAGGATAATAATAACAGTTATAGCGATAATAATAATAGTAATAAGGGAAATAATAATAGTTATAAGGATAAAGAGAAGAGTAATAGGATGGTAATAACAGAATAAGTATAATAATAACAGTCATAGCGATAATAATAATAGTTATAGTGCGAATAATAATAGTAATAAGGATATACATAATAGTTATAGTGCTAATAATACTAGTAATAAGGATAATAATAACAGTTATAGCGATAATAATAATAGTAATAAGGGAAATAATAATAATTATCAGGATAAAGACAAGAGTAATCTGGATAGTAATAATAGAATAAGTATACTAATAACAGTCATAGCGATAATAATAATAGTAATAAGGATAATAATAATAGTTATTGTGCGAATAATAATAGTAATGAGGATAAACATAATAGTTATAGTGCTAATAATACTAGTAATAAGGATAATAATAACAGTTATAGCGATCATAATAATAGTAATAAGGGAAATAATAATAGTTATAAGGATAAAGAGAAGAGTAATAGGGATGGTAATAACAGAATAAGTATAATAATAACAGTCATAGCGATAATAGTAATAGTAGTAAGCATAATAATAATAGTTATAGTGCTAATAATAATAGTAATAAGGATATACATAATAGTTATAGTGCTAACAATACTAGTAATAAGGATATTAATAACAGTTATATCGATAATAATAATAGTAATAAGGGAAATAATAATAATAATTATCAGGATAAAGACAAGAGTAATAGGGATAGTAATAATAGAATAAGTATAGTAATAACAGTCATAGCGATAATAATAATAGTAATAAGGATAATAATAATAGTTATAGTGCTAATAATAATAGTAATAAGGATAATAATAACAGTTATAGCGATAATAACAATAGTAATAAGGATAATAATAACAGTTATAGCGATAATAATAATAGTAATAAGGGAAATAATAATAATTATCAGGATAAAGACAAGAGTAATAGGGATAGTAATAATAGAATAAGTATACTAATAACAGTCATAACGATAATAATAATAGTAATAAGGATAGTAATAATAGTTATAGTGCGAATAATAATAGTAACAAGGATAAACATAATAGTTATACTGCTAATAATACTAGTAATAAGGATAATAATAACAGTTATAGCGATAATAATAATAGTAATAAGGGAAATAATAATAGTTATAAGGATAAAGAGAAGAGTAATAGGGATGGTAATAACAGAATAAGTATAATAATAACAGTCATAGCGATAATAATAATAGTAATAAGCATAATAATAATAGTTATAGTGCTAATAATAATAGTAATAAGCATAATAATAATAGTAATAAGGATAATAATAATAGTTATAGTGCGAATAATAATAGTAATAAGGATATACATAATAGTTATAGTGCTAATAATACTAGTAATAAGGATAATAATAACAGTTATAGCGATAATAATAATAGTAATAAGGGAAATAATAATAATAATTATCAGGATAAAGACAAGAGTAATAGGGATAGTAATAATAGAATAAGTATAGTAATAACAGTCATAGCGATAATAATAATAGTAATAAGGATAATAATAATAGTTATAGTGCGAATAATAATAGTAATAAGGATAAACATAATAGTTATAGTGCTAATAATACTAGTAATAAGGATAATAATAACAGTTATAGCAATAATAATAATAGTAATAAGGGAAATAATAATAGTTATAAGGATAAAGAGAAGAGTAATAGGGATGGTAATAACAGAATAAGTATAATAATAACAGTCATAGCGATAATAATAATAGTAATAAGCATAATAATAATAGTTATAGTGCTAATAATAATAGTAATAAGGATAATAATAACAGTTATAGCGATAATAACAATAGTAATAAGGATAATAATAACAGTTATAGCGATAATAATGATAGTAATAAGGGAAATAATAATAGTTATAAGGATAAAGAGAAGAGTAATAGGGATGGCAATAACAGAATAAGTATAATAATAACAGTCATAGCGATAATAATAATAGTAATAAGGATAATAATAATAGTTATAGTGCGAATAATAATAGTAATAAGGATATACATAATAGTTATTGTGCTAATAATACTAGTAATAAGGATAATAATAACAGTTATAGCGATAATAATAATAGTAATAAGGGAAATAATAATAAATATCAGGATAAAGACAAGAGTAATAGGGATAGTAATAATAGAATAAGTATACTAATAGAGTCATAGCGATAATAATAATAGTAATAAGGATAATAATAATAGTTATAGTGCGAATAATAATAGTAATAAGGATAAACATAATAGTTATAGTGCTAATAATGCTAGTAATAAGGATAATAATAACAGTTATAGCGATAATAATAATAGTAATAAGGGAAATAATAATAGTTATAAGGATAAAGAGAAGAGTAATAGGGATGGTAATAACAGAATAAGTATAATAATAACAGTCATAGCGATAATAATAATAGTAATAAGCATAATAATAATAGTTATAGTGCGAATAATAATAGTAATAAGGATATACATAATAGTTATAGTGCTAATAATACTAGTAATAAGGATAATAATAACAGTTATAGCGATAATAATGATAGTAATAAGGGAAATAATAATAGTTATAAGCATAAAGAGAAGAGTAATAGGGATGGCAATAACAGAATAAGTATAATAATAACAGTCATAGCGATAATAATAATAGTAATAAGGATAATAATAATAGTTATAGTGCGAATAATAATAGTAATAAGGATATACATAATAGTTATTGTGCTAATAATACTAGTAATAAGGATAATAATAACAGTTATAGCGATAATAATAATAGTAATAAGGGAAATAATAATAAATATCAGGATAAAGACAAGAGTAATAGGGATAGTAATAATAGAATAAGTATACTAATAGAGTCATAGCGATAATAATAATAGTAATAAGGATAATAATAATAGTTATAGTGCGAATAATAATAGTAATAAGGATAAACATAATAGTTATAGTGCTAATAATACTAGTAATAAGGATAATAATAACAGTTATAGCGATAATAATAATAGTAATAAGGGAAATAATAATAGTTATAAGGATAAAGAGAAGAGTAATAGGGATGGTAATAACAGAATAAGTATAATAATAACAGTCATAGCGATAATAATAATAGTAATAAGCATAATAATAATAGTTATAGTGCGAATAATAATAGTAATAAGGATAAACATAATAGTTATAGTGCTAATAATACTAGTAATAAGGATAATAATAACAGTTATAGCGATAATAATAATAGTAATAAGGGAAATAATAATAGTTATAAGGATAAAGAGAAGAGTAATAGGGATGGTAATAACAGAATAAGTATAATAATAACAGTCATAGCGATAATAATAATAGTAATAAGCATAATAATAATAGTTATAAGGATAGAGACAAGAGTAATAGGGATAGTAATAATAGAATAAGGATAATGATAACAGTCATAGCGATAATAATAATAGTAATAAGGATAATAATAATAGTTATAGTGCGAATAATAATAGTAATAAGGATATACATAATAGTTATAGTGCTAATAATACAAGTAATAAGGATAATAATAACAGTTATATCGATAATAATAATAGTAATAAGCATAATAATAATAGTTATAAGGATAGAGACAAGAGTAATAGGGATAGTAATAATAGAATAAGGATAATGATAACAGTCATAGCGATAATAATAATAGTAATAAGGATAATAATAATAGTTATAGTGCGAATAATAATAGTAATAAGGATAAACATAATAGTTATAGTGCTAATAATACTAGTAATAAGGATAATAATAACAGTTATAGCGATAATAATAATAGTAATAAGGGAAATAATAATAGTTATAAGGATAAAGAGAAGAGTAATAGGGATGGTAATAACAGAATAAGTATAATAATAACAGTCATAGCGATAATAATAATAGTAATAAGCATAATCATAATAGTTATAGTGCGAATAATAATAGTAATAAGGATATACATAATAGTTATAGTGCTAATAATACAAGTAATAAGGATAATAATAACAGTTATAGCGATAATAATAATAGTAATAAGCATAGTAATAATAGTTATAAGGATAGAGACAAGAGTAATAGGGATAGTAATAATAGAATATGGATAATGATAACAGTCATAGCGATAATAATAATAGTAATAAGGATAATAATAATAGTTATAGTGCGAATAATAATAGTAATAAGGATAAACATAATAGTTATAGTGCTAATAATACTAGTAATAAGGATAATAATAACAGTTATAGCGATAATAATAATAGTAATAAGGGAAATAATAATAGTTATAAGGATAAAGAGAAGAGTAATAGGATGGTAATAACAGAATAAGTATAATAATAACAGTCATAGCGATAATAATAATAGTTATAGTGCGAATAATAATAGTAATAAGGATATACATAATAGTTATAGTGCTAATAATACTAGTAATAAGGATAATAATAACAGTTATAGCGATAATAATAATAGTAATAAGGGAAATAATAATAGTTATAAGGATAAAGAGAAGAGTAATAGGGATGGTAATAACAGAATAAGTATAATAATAACAGTCATAGCGATAATAATAATAGTAATAAGCATAATAATAATAGTTATCGTGCTAATAATAATAGTAATAAGGATAATAATAACAGTTATAGCGATAATAACAATAGTAATAAGGATAATAATAACAGTTATAGCGATAATAATAATAGTAATAAGGGAAATAATAATAATTATCAGGATAAAGACAAGAGTAATAGGGACAGTAATAATAGAATAAGTATACTAATAACAGTCATAGCGATAATAATAATAGTAATAAGGATAGTAATAATAGTTATAGTGCGAATAATAATAGTAATAAGGATAAACATAATAGTTATACTGCTAATAATACTAGTAATAAGGATAATAATAACAGTTATAGCGATAATAATAATAGTAATAAGGGAAATAATAATAGTTATAAGGATAAAGAGAAGAGTAATAGGGATGGTAATAACAGAATAAGTATAATAATAACAGTCATAGCGATAATAATAATAGTAATAAGCATAATAATAATAGTTATAGTGCTAATAATACAAGTAATAAGGATAATAATAACAGTTATATCGATAATAATAATAGTAATAAGCATAATAATAATAGTTATAAGGATAGAGACAAGAGTAATAGGGATAGTAATAATAGAATAAGGATAATGATAACAGTCATAGCGATAATAATAATAGTAATAAGGATAATAATAATAGTTATAGTGCGAATAATAATAGTAATAAGGATAAACATAATAGTTATAGTGCTAATAATACTAGTAATAAGGATAATAATAACAGTTATAGCGATAATAATAATAGTAATAAGGGAAATAATAATAGTTATAAGGATAAAGAGAAGAGTAATAGGGATGGTAATAACAGAATAAGTATAATAATAACAGTCATAGCGATAATAATAATAGTAATAAGCATAATCATAATAGTTATAGTGCGAATAATAATAGTAATAAGGATATACATAATAGTTATAGTGCTAATAATACAAGTAATAAGGATAATAATAACAGTTATAGCGATAATAATAATAGTAATAAGCATAGTAATAATAGTTATAAGGATAGAGACAAGAGTAATAGGGATAGTAATAATAGAATATGGATAATGATAACAGTCATAGCGATAATAATAATAGTAATAAGGATAAAGAGAAGAGTAATAGGATGGTAATAACAGAATAAGTATAATAATAACAGTCATAGCGATAATAATAATAGTTATAGTGCGAATAATAATAGTAATAAGGATATACATAATAGTTATAGTGCTAATAATACTAGTAATAAGGATAATAATAACAGTTATAGCGATAATAATAATAGTAATAAGGGAAATAATAATAGTTATAAGGATAAAGAGAAGAGTAATAGGGATGGTAATAACAGAATAAGTATAATAATAACAGTCATAGCGATAATAATAATAGTAATAAGCATAATAATAATAGTTATCGTGCTAATAATAATAGTAATAAGGATAATAATAACAGTTATAGCGATAATAACAATAGTAATAAGGATAATAATAACAGTTATAGCGATAATAATAATAGTAATAAGGGAAATAATAATAATTATCAGGATAAAGACAAGAGTAATAGGGACAGTAATAATAGAATAAGTATACTAATAACAGTCATAGCGATAATAATAATAGTAATAAGGATAGTAATAATAGTTATAGTGCGAATAATAATAGTAATAAGGATAAACATAATAGTTATACTGCTAATAATACTAGTAATAAGGATAATAATAACAGTTATAGCGATAATAATAATAGTAATAAGCATAGTAATAATAGTTATAAGGATAGAGACAAGAGTAATAGGGATAGTAATAATAGAATATGGATAATGATAACAGTCATAGCGATAATAATAATAGTAATAAGGATAATAATAATAGTTATAGTGCGAATAATAATAGTAATAAGGATAAACATAATAGTTATAGTGCTAATAATACTAGTAATAAGGATAATAATAACAGTTATAGCGATAATAATAATAGTAATAAGGGAAATAATAATAGTTATAAGGATAAAGAGAAGAGTAATAGGATGGTAATAACAGAATAAGTATAATAATAACAGTCATAGCGATAATAATAATAGTTATAGTGCGAATAATAATAGTAATAAGGATATACATAATAGTTATAGTGCTAATAATACTAGTAATAAGGATAATAATAACAGTTATAGCGATAATAATAATAGTAATAAGGGAAATAATAATAATTATCAGGATAAAGACAAGAGTAATCTGGATAGTAATAATAGAATAAGTATACTAATAACAGTCATAGCGATAATAATAATAGTAATAAGGATAATAATAATAGTTATTGTGCGAATAATAATAGTAATGAGGATAAACATAATAGTTATAGTGCTAATAATACTAGTAATAAGGATAATAATAACAGTTATAGCGATCATAATAATAGTAATAAGGGAAATAATAATAGTTATAAGGATAAAGAGAAGAGTAATAGGGATGGTAATAACAGAATAAGTATAATAATAACAGTCATAGCGATAATAGTAATAGTAGTAAGCATAATAGTAATAGTTATAGTGCTAATAATAATAGTAATAAGGATATACATAATAGTTATAGTGCTAACAATACTAGTAATAAGGATATTAATAACAGTTATATCGATAATAATAATAGTAATAAGGGAAATAATAATAATAATTATCAGGATAAAGACAAGAGTAATAGGGATAGTAATAATAGAATAAGTATAGTAATAACAGTCATAGCGATAATAATAATAGTAATAAGGATAATAATAATAGTTATAGTGCTAATAATAATAGTAATAAGGATAATAATAACAGTTATAGCGATAATAACAATAGTAATAAGGATAATAATAACAGTTATAGCGATAATAATAATAGTAATAAGGGAAATAATAATAATTATCAGGATAAAGACAAGAGTAATAGGGATAGTAATAATAGAATAAGTATACTAATAACAGTCATAACGATAATAATAATAGTAATAAGGATAGTAATAATAGTTATAGTGCGAATAATAATAGTAACAAGGATAAACATAATAGTTATACTGCTAATAATACTAGTAATAAGGATAATAATAACAGTTATAGCGATAATAATAATAGTAATAAGGGAAATAATAATAGTTATAAGGATAAAGAGAAGAGTAATAGGGATGGTAATAACAGAATAAGTATAATAATAACAGTCATAGCGATAATAATAATAGTAATAAGCATAATAATAATAGTTATAGTGCTAATAATAATAGTAATAAGCATAATAATAATAGTAATAAGGATAATAATAATAGTTATAGTGCGAATAATAATAGTAATAAGGATATACATAATAGTTATAGTGCTAATAATACTAGTAATAAGGATAATAATAACAGTTATAGCGATAATAATAATAGTAATAAGGGAAATAATAATAATAATTATCAGGATAAAGACAAGAGTAATAGGGATAGTAATAATAGAATAAGTATAGTAATAACAGTCATAGCGATAATAATAATAGTAATAAGGATAATAATAATAGTTATAGTGCGAATAATAATAGTAATAAGGATAAACATAATAGTTATAGTGCTAATAATACTAGTAATAAGGATAATAATAACAGTTATAGCGATAATAATAATAGTAATAAGGGAAATAATAATAGTTATAAGGATAAAGAGAAGAGTAATAGGGATGGTAATAACAGAATAAGTATAATAATAACAGTCATAGCGATAATAATAATAGTAATAAGCATAATAATAATAGTTATAGTGCTAATAATAATAGTAATAAGGATAATAATAACAGTTATAGCGATAATAACAATAGTAATAAGGATAATAATAACAGTTATAGCGATAATAATAATAGTAATAAGGGAAATAATAATAATTATCAGGATAAAGACAAGAGTAATAGGGATAGTAATAATAGAATAAGTATAGTAATAGCAGTCATAGCGACAATAATAATAGTAATAAGGATAATAATAATAGTTATAGTGCGAATAATAATAGTAATAAGGATAAACATAATAGTTATAGTGCTAATAATACTAGTAATAAGGGTAATAATAACAGTTATAGCGATAATAATAATAGTAATAAGGGAAACAATAATAGTTATAAGGATAAAGAGAAGAGTAATAGGGATGGTAATAACAGAATAAGTATAATAATAACAGTCATAGCGATAATAATAATAGTAATAAGCATAACAATAATAGTTATAGTGCAAATAATAATAGTAATAAGGATATACATAATAGGTATAGTGCTAATAATACTAGTAATAAGGATAATAATAACAGTTATAGCGATAATAATAATAGTAATAAGGGAAATAATAATAGTTATAAGGATAAAGAGAAGAGTAATAGGGATGGTAATAACAGAATAAGTATAATAATAACAGTCATAGCGATAATAATAATAGTAATAAGCATAATAATAATAGTTATAGTGCTAATAATAATAGTAATAAGGATAATAATAACAGTTATAGCGATAATAACAATAGTAATAAGGATAATAATAACAGTTATAGCGATAATAATAATAGTAATAAGGGAAATAATAATAATTATCAGGATAAAGACAAGAGTAATAGGGATAGTAATAATAGAATAAGTATACTAATAACAGTCATAGCGATAATAATAATAGTAATAAGGATAATAATAATAGTTATAGTGCGAATAATAATAGTAATAAGGATAAACATAATAGTTATAGTGCTAATAATACTAGTAATAAGGATAATAATAACAGTTATAGCGATAATAATAATAGTAATAAGGGAAATAATAATAGTTATAAGGATAAAGAGAAGAGTAACAGGGATGGTAATAACAGAATAAGTATAATAATAACAGTCATAGCGATAATAATAATAGTAATAAGCATAATAATAATAG
This sequence comes from Megachile ligniseca, assembly GCA_945859555.1. Classification (NCBI taxonomy): domain Eukaryota; kingdom Metazoa; phylum Arthropoda; class Insecta; order Hymenoptera; family Megachilidae; genus Megachile; species Megachile ligniseca. The sequence goes on from CAMAOC010000334.1 coordinate 39,504, forward strand.
TTATAGTGCTAATAATAATAATAATAAGGATATACATAATAGTTATAGTGCTAATAATACTAGTAATAAGGATAATAATAACAGTTATAGCGATAATAATAATAGTAATAAGGGAAATAATAATAATTATCAGGATAAAGACAAGAGTAATAGGGATAGTAATAATAGAATAAGTATACTAATAACAGTCATAGCGATAATAATAATAGTAATAAGGATAATAATAATAGTTATAGTGCGAATAATAATAGTAATAAGGATAAACATAATAGTTATAAGGATAGAGACAAGAGTAATAGGGACAGTAATAATAGAATAAGGATAATGATAACAGTCATAGCGATAATAATCATAGTAATAAGGATAATAATAATAGTTATAGTGCGAATAATAATAGTAATAAGGATATACATAATAGTTATAGTGCTAATAATACTAGTAATAAGGATAATAATAACAGTTATAGCGATAATAATAATAGTAATAAGGGAAATAATAATAATAATTATCCGGATAAAGACAAGAGTAATAGGGATAGTAATAATAGAATAAGTATAGTAATAACAGTCATAGCGATAATAATAATAGTAATAAGGATAATAATAATAGTTATAGTGCGAATAACAATAGTAATAAGGATAAACATAATAGTTATAGTGCTAATAATACTAGTAATAAGGATAATAATAACAGTTATAGCGATAATAATAATAGTAATAAGGGAAATAATAATAGTTATAAGGATAAAGAGAAGAGTAATAGGGATGGTAATAACAGAATAAGTATAATAATAACAGTCATAGCGATAATAATAATAGTAATAAGGATAATAATAATAGTTATAGTGCGAATAATAATAGTAATAAGGATAAACATAATAGTTATAGTGCTAATAATACTAGTAATAAGGATAATAATAACAGTTATAGCGATAATAATAATAGTAATAAGGGAAATAATAATAGTTATAAGGATAAAGAGAAGAGTAATAGGGATGGTAATAACAGAATAAGTATAATAATAATAGTCATAGCGATAATAATAATAGTAATAAGCATAATCATAATAGTTATAGTGCGAATAATAATAGTAATAAGGATATACATAATAGTTATAGTGCTAATAATACAAGTAATAAGGATAATAATAACAGTTATAGCGATAATAATAATAGTAATAAGCATAGTAATAATAGTTATAAGGATAGAGACAAGAGTAATAGGGATAGTAATAATAGAATATGGATAATGATAACAGTCATAGCGATAATAATAATAGTAATAAGGATAATAATAATAGTTATAGTGCGAATAATAATAGTAATAAGGATAAACATAATAGTTATAGTGCTAATAATACTAGTAATAAGGATAATAATAACAGTTATAGCGATAATAATAATAGTAATAAGGGAAATAATAAAAGTTATAAGGATAAAGAGAAGAGTAATAGGATGGTAATAACAGAATAAGTATAACAATAACAGTCATAGCGATAATAATAATAGTTATAGTGCGAATAATAATAGTAATAAGGATATACATAATAGTTATAGTGCTAATAATACTAGTAATAAGGATAATAATAACAGTTATAGCGATAATAATAATAGTAATAAGGGAAATAATAATAATTATCAGGATAAAGACAAGAGTAATCTGGATAGTAATAATAGAATAAGTATACTAATAACAGTCATAGCGATAATAATAATAGTAATAAGGATAATAATAATAGTTATTGTGCGAATAATAATAGTAATAAGGATAAACATAATAGTTATAGTGCTAATAATACTAGTAATAAGGATAATAATAACAGTTATAGCGATCATAATAAGAGTAATAACGGAAATAATAATAGTTATAAGGATAAAGGGAAGAGTAATAGGGATGGTAATAACAGAATAAGTATAATAATAACAGTCATAGCGATAATAGTAATAGTAGTAAGCATAATAATAATAGTTATAGTGCTAATAATAATTGTAATAAGGATATACATAATAGTTATAGTGCTAACAATACTAGTAATAAGGATATTAATAACAGTTATATCGATAATAATAATAGTAATAAGGGAAATAATAATAATTATCAGGATAAAGACAAGAGTAATCTGGATAGTAATAATAGAATAAGTATACTAATAACAGTCATAGCGATAATAATAATAGTAATAAGGATAATAATAATAGTTATTGTGCGAATAATAATAGTAATAAGGATAAACATAATAGTTATAGTGCTAATAATACTAGTAATAAGGATAATAATAACAGTTATAGCGATCATAATAAGAGTAATAAGGGAAATAATAATAGTTATAAGGATAAAGGGAAGAGTAATAGGGATGGTAATAACAGAATAAGTATAATAATAACAGTCATAGCGATAATAGTAATAGTAGTAAGCATAATAATAATAGTTATAGTGCTAATAATAATAGTAATAAGGATATACATAATAGTTATAGTGCTAACAATACTAGTAATAAGGATATTAATAACAGTTATATCGATAATAATAATAGTAATAAGGGAAATAATAATAATAATTATCAGGATAAAGACAAGAGTAATAGGGATAGTAATAATAGAATAAGTATAGTAATAACAGTCATAGCGATAATAATAATAGTAATAAGGATAATAATAATAGTTATAGTGCGAATAATAATAGTAATAAGGATAAACATAATAGTTATAGTGCTAATAATACTAGTAATAAGGATAATAATAACAGGTATAGCGATAATAATAATAGTAATAAGGGAAATAATAAAAGTTATAAGGATAAAGAGAAGAGTAATAGGATGGTAATAACAGAATAAGTATAACAATAACAGTCATAGCGATAATAATAATAGTTATAGTGCGAATAATAATAGTAATAAGGATATACATAATAGTTATAGTGCTAATAATACTAGTAATAAGGATAATAATAACAGTTATAGCGATAATAATAATAGTAATAAGGGAAATAATAATAATTATCAGGATAAAGACAAGAGTAATCTGGATAGTAATAATAGAATAAGTATACTAATAACAGTCATAGCGATAATAATAATAGTAATAAGGATAATAATAATAGTTATTGTGCGAATAATAATAGTAATAAGGATAAACATAATAGTTATAGTGCTAATAATACTAGTAATAAGGATAATAATAACAGTTATAGCGATCATAATAAGAGTAATAAGGGAAATAATAATAGTTATAAGGATAAAGGGAAGAGTAATAGGGATGGTAATAACAGAATAAGTATAATAATAACAGTCATAGCGATAATAGTAATAGTAGTAAGCATAATAATAATAGTTATAGTGCTAATAATAATAGTAATAAGGATATACATAATAGTTATAGTGCTAACAATACTAGTAATAAGGATATTAATAACAGTTATATCGATAATAATAATAGTAATAAGGGAAATAATAATAATAATTATCAGGATAAAGACAAGAGTAATAGGGATAGTAATAATAGAATAAGTATAGTAATAACAGTCATAGCGATAATAATAATAGTAATAAGGATAATAATAATAGTTATAGTGCGAATAATAATAGTAATAAGGATAAACATAATAGTTATAGTGCTAATAATACTAGTAATAAGGATAATAATAACAGTTATAGCGATAATAATAATAGTAATAAGGGAAATAATAATAATTATCAGGATAAAGACAAGAGTAATCTGGATAGTAATAATAGAATAAGTATACTAATAACAGTCATAGCGATAATAATAATAGTAATAAGGATAATAATAATAGTTATTGTGCGAATAATAATAGTAATAAGGATAAACATAATAGTTATAGTGCTAATAATACTAGTAATAAGGATAATAATAACAGTTATAGCGATCATAATAAGAGTAATAAGGGAAATAATAATAGTTATAAGGATAAAGGGAAGAGTAATAGGGATGGTAATAACAGAATAAGTATAATAATAACAGTCATAGCGATAATAGTAATAGTAGTAAGCATAATAATAATAGTTATAGTGCTAATAATAATAGTAATAAGGATATACATAATAGTTATAGTGCTAACAATACTAGTAATAAGGATATTAATAACAGTTATATCGATAATAATAATAGTAATAAGGGAAATAATAATAATAATTATCAGGATAAAGACAAGAGTAATAGGGATAGTAATAATAGAATAAGTATAGTAATAACAGTCATAGCGATAATAATAATAGTAATAAGGATAATAATAATAGTTATAGTGCGAATAATAATAGTAATAAGGATAAACATAATAGTTATAGTGCTAATAATACTAGTAATAAGGATAATAATAACAGTTATAGCGATAATAATAATAGTAATAAGGGAAATAATAATAGTTATAAGGATAAAGAGAAGAGTAATAGGGATGGTAATAACAGAATAAGTATAATAATAACAGTCATAGCGATAATAATAATAGTAATAAGCATAATAATAATAGTTATAGTGCTAATAATAATAGTAATAAGGATAATAATAACAGTTATAGCGATAATGACAATAGTAATAAGGATAATAATAACAGTTATAGCGATAATAATAATAGTAATAAGGGAAATAATAATAATTATCAGGATAAAGACAAGAGTAATAGGGATAGTAATAATAGAATAAGTATACTAATAACAGTCATAGCGATAATAATAATAGTAATAAGGATAGTAATAATAGTTATAGTGCGAATAATAATAGTAATAAGGATAAACATAATAGTTATACTGCTAATAATACTAGTAATAAGGATAATAATAACAGTTATAGCGATAATAATAATAGTAATAAGGGAAATAATAATAGTTATAAGGATAAAGAGAAGAGTAATAGGGATGGTAATAACAGAATAAGTATAATAATAACAGTCATAGCGATAATAATAATAGTAATAAGCATAATAATAATAGTTATAGTGCTAATAATAATAGTAATTAGCATAATAATAATAGTTATAAGGATAGAGACAAGAGTAATAGGGATAGTAATAATAGAATAAGGATAATGATAACAGTCATAGCGATAATAATAATAGTAATAAGGATAATAATAATAGTTATAGTGCGAATAATAATAGTAATAAGGATATACATAATAGTTATAGTGCTAATAATACTAGTAATAAGGATAATAATAACAGTTATAGCGATAATAATAATAGTAATAAGGGAAATAATAATAATAATTATCAGGATAAAGACAAGAGTAATAGGGATAGTAATAATAGAATAAGTATAGTAATAACAGTCATAGCGATAATAATAATAGTAATAAGGATAATAATAATAGTTATAGTGCGAATAATAATAGTAATAAGGATAAACATAATAGTTATAGTGCTAATAATACTAGTAATAAGGATAATAATAACAGTTATAGCGATAATAATAATAGTAATAAGGGAAATAATAATAGTTATAAGGATAAAGAGGAGAGTAATAGGGATGGTAATAACAGAATAAGTATAATAATAACAGTCATAGCGATAATAATAATAGTAATAAGCATAATAATAATAGTTATAAGGATAGAGACAAGAGTAATAGGGATAGTAATAATAGAATAAGGATAATGATAACAGTCATAGCGATAATAATAATAGTAATAAGGATAATAATAATAGTTATAGTGCGAATAATAATAGTAATAAGGATATACATAATAGTTATAGTGCTAATAATACAAGTAATAAGGATAATAATAACAGTTATATCGATAATAATAATAGTAATAAGCATAATAATAATAGTTATAAGGATAGAGACAAGAGTAATAGGGATAGTAATAATAGAATAAGGATAATGATAACAGTCATAGCGATAATAATAATAGTAATAAGGATAATAATAATAGTTATAGTGCGAATAATAATAGTAATAAGGATAAACATAATAGTTATAGTGCTAATAATACTAGTAATAAGGATAATAATAACAGTTATAGCGATAATAATAATAGTAATAAGGGAAATAATAATAGTTATAAGGATAAAGAGAAGAGTAATAGGATGGTAATAACAGAATAAGTATAACAATAACAGTCATAGCGATAATAATAATAGTTATAGTGCGAATAATAATAGTAATAAGGATATACATAATAGTTATAGTGCTAATAATACTACTAATAAGGATAATAATAACAGTTATAGCGATAATAATAATAGTAATATGGGAAATAATAATAATTATCAGGATAAAGACAAGAGTAATCTGGATAGTAATAATAGAATAAGTATACTAATAACAGTCATAGCGATAATAATAATAGTAATAAGGATAATAATAATAGTTATTGTGCGAATAATAATAGTAATAAGGATAAACATAATAGTTATAGTGCTAATAATACTAGTAATAAGGATAATAATAACAGTTATAGCGATCATAATAATAGTAATAAGGGAAATAATAATAGTTATAAGGATAAAGAGAAGAGTAATAGGGATGGTAATAACAGAATAAGTATAATAATAACAGTCATAGCGATAATAGTAATAGTAGAAAGCATAATAATAATAGTTATAGTGCTAATAATAATAGTAATAAGGATATACATAATAGTTATAGTGCTAACAATACTAGTAATAAGGATATTAATAACAGTTATATCGATAATAATAATAGTAATAAGGGAAATAATAATAATAATTATCAGGATAAAGACAAGAGTAATAGGGATAGTAATAATAGAATAAGTATAGTAATAACAGTCATAGCGATAATAATAATAGTAATAAGGATAATAATAATAGTTATAGTGCGAATAATAATAGTAATAAGGATAAACATAATAGTTATAGTGCTAATAATACTAGTAATAAGGATAATAATAACAGTTATAGCGATAATAATAATAGTAATAAGGGAAATAATAATAGTTATAAGGATAAAGAGAAGAGTAATAGGGATGGTAATAACAGAATAAGTATAATAATAACAGTCATAGCGATAATAATAATAGTAATAAGCATAATAATAATAGTTATAGTGCTAATAATAATAGTAATAAGGATAATAATAACAGTTATAGCGATAATAACAATAGTAATAAGGATAATAATAACAGTTATTGCGATAATAATAATAGTAATAAGGGAAATAATAATAATTATCAGGATAAAGACAAGAGTAATAGGGATAGTAATAATAGAATAAGTATACTAATAACAGTCATAGCGATAATAATAATAGTAATAAGGATAGTAATAATAGTTATAGTGCGAATAATAATAGTAATAAGGATAAACATAATAGTTATACTGCTAATAATACTAGTAATAAGGATAATAATAACAGTTATAGCGATAATAATAATAGTAATAAGGGAAATAATAATAGTTATAAGGATAAAGAGAAGAGTAATAGGGATGGTAATAACAGAATAAGTATAATAATAACAGTCATAGCGATAATAATAATAGTAATAAGCATAACAATAATAGTTATAGTGCAAATAATAATAGTAATAAGGATATACATAATAGGTATAGTGCTAATAATACTAGTAATAAGGATAATAATAACAGTTATAGCGATAATAATAATAGTAATAAGGGAAATAATAATAGTTATAAGGATAAAGAGAAGAGTAATAGGGATGGTAATAACAGAATAAGTATAATAATAACAGTCATAGCGATAATAATAATAGTAATAAGCATAATAATAATAGTTATAGTGCTAATAATAATAGTAATAAGGATAATAATAACAGTTATAGCGATAATAACAATAGTAATAAGGATAATAATAACAGTTATAGCGATAATAATAATAGTAATAAGGGAAATAATAATAATTATCAGGATAAAGACAAGAGTAATAGGGATAGTAATAATAGAATAAGTATAGTAATAACAGTCATAGCGATAATAATAATAGTAATAAGGATAATAATAATAGTTATAGTGCGAATAATAATAGTAATAAGGATAAACATAATAGTTATAGTGCTAATAATACTAGTAATAAGGATAATAATAACAGTTATAGCGATAATAATAATAGTAATAAGGGAAATAATAATAGTTATAAGGATAAAGAGAAGAGTAACAGGGATGGTAATAACAGAATAAGTATAATAATAACAGTCATAGCGATAATAATAATAGTAATAAGCATAATAATAATAGTTATAGTGCTAATAATAATAATAATAAGGATATACATAATAGTTATAGTGCTAATAATACTGGTAATAAGGATAATAATAACAGTTATAGCGATAATAATAATAGTAATAAGGGAAATAATAATAATTATCAGGATAAAGACAAGAGTAATAGGGATAGTAATAATAGAATAAGTATACTAATAACAGTCATAGCGATAATAATAATAGTAATAAGGATAATAATAATAGTTATAGTGCGAATAATAATAGTAATAAGGATAAACATAATAGTTTTAGTGCTAATAATACTAGTAATAAGGATAATAATAACAGTTATAGCGATAATAATAATAGTAATAAGGGAAATAATAATAGTTATAAGGATAAAGAGAAGAGTAACAGGGATGGTAATAACAGAATAAGTATAATAATAACAGTCATAGCGATAATAATAATAGTAATAAGCATAATAATAATAGTTATAGTGCTAATAATAATAATAATAAGGATATACATAATAGTTATAGTGCTAATAATACTAGTAATAAGGATAATAATAACAGTTATAGCGATAATAATAATAGTAATAAGGGAAATAATAATAATTATCAGGATAAAGACAAGAGTAATAGGGATAGTAATAATAGAATAAGTATACTAATAACAGTCATAGCGATAATAATAATAGTAATAAGGATAATAATAATAGTTATAGTGCGAATAATAATAGTAATAAGGATAAACATAATAGTTATAGTGCTAATAATACTAGTAATAAGGATAATAATAACAGTTATGGCGATAATAATAATAGTAATAAGGGAAATAATAATAGTTATAAGGATAAAGAGAAGAGTAATAGGGATGGTAATAACAGAATAAGTATAATAATAACAGTCATAGCGATAATAATAATAGTAATAAGCATAATAATAATAGTTATAGTGCTAATAATAATAGTAATAAGGATAATAATAACAGTTATAGCGATAATAACAATAGTAATAAGGATAATAATAACAGTTATAGCGATAATAATAATAGTAATAAGGGAAATAATAATAATTATCAGGATAAAGACAAGAGTAATAGGGATAGTAATAATAGAATAAGTATACTAATAACAGTCATAGCGATAATAATAATAGTAATAAGGATAATAATAATAGTTATAGTGCGAATAATAATAGTAATAAGGATAAACATAATAGTTATAGTGCTAATAATACTAGTAATAAGGATAATAATAACAGTTATAGCGATAATAATAATAGTAATAAGGGAAATAATAATAGTTATAAGGATAAAGAGAAGAGTAATAGGGATGGTAATAACAGAATAAGTATAATAATAACAGTCATAGCGATAATAATAATAGTAATAAGCATAATAATAATAGTTATAGTGCTAATAATAATAATAATAAGGATATACATAATAGTTATAGTGCTAATAATACTAGTAATAAGGATAATAATAACAGTTATAGCGATAATAATAATAGTAATAAGGGAAATAATAATAATTATCAGGATAAAGACAAGAGTAATAGGGATAGTAATAATAGAATAAGTATACTAATAACAGTCATAGCGATAATAATAATAGTAATAAGGATAATAATAATAGTTATAGTGCGAATAATAATAGTAATAAGGATAAACATAATAGTTATAGTGCTAATAATACTAGTAATAAGGATAATAATAACAGTTATAGCGATAATAATAATAGTAATAAGGGAAATAATAATAGTTATAAGGATAAAGAGTAGCGTAATAGGGATGGTAATAACAGAATAAGTATAATAATAACAGTCATAGCGATAATAATAATAGTAATAAGCATAATAATAATAGTTATAGTGCTAATAATAATAGTAATAAGCATAATAATAATAGTTATAAGGATAGAGACAAGAGTAATAGGGACAGTAATAATAGAATAAGGATAATGATAACAGTCATAGCGATAATAATCATAGTAATAAGGATAATAATAATAGTTATAGTGCGAATAATAATAGTAATAAGGATATACATAATAGTTATAGTGCTAATAATACTAGTAATAAGGATAATAATAACAGTTATAGCGATAATAATAATAGTAATAAGGGAAATAATAATAATAATTATCCGGATAAAGACAAGAGTAATAGGGATAGTAATAATAGAATAAGTATAGTAATAACAGTCATAGCGATAATAATAATAGTAATAAGGATAATAATAATAGTTATAGTGCGAATAACAATAGTAATAAGGATAAACATAATAGTTATAGTGCTAATAATACTAGTAATAAGGATAAAGAGAAGAGTAATAGGGATGGTAATAACAGAATAAGTATAATAATAACAGTCATAGCGATAATAATAATAGTAATAAGCATAATAATAATAGTTATAGTGCGAATAATAATAGTAATAAGGATATACATAATAGTTATGGTGCTAATAATACTAGTAATAAGGATAATAATAACAGTTATAGCGATAATAATAATAGTAATAAGGGAAATAATAATAATAATTATCAGGATAAAGACAAGAGTAATAGGGATAGTAATAATAGAATAAGTATAGTAATAACAGTCATAGCGATAATAATAATAGTAATAAGGATAATAATAATAGTTATAGTGCGAATAATAATAGTAATAAGGATAAACATAATAGTTATAGTGCTAATAATACTAGTAATAAGGATAATAATAACAGTTATAGCGATAATAATAATAGTAATAAGGGAAATAATAATAGTTATAAGGATAAAGAGAAGAGTAATAGGGATGGTAATAACAGAATAAGTATAATAATAACAGTCATAGCGATAATAATAATAGTAATAAGCATAATAATAATAGTTATAGTGCTAATAATAATAATAATAAGGATATACATAATAGTTATAGTGCTAATAATACTAGTAATAAGGATAATAATAACAGTTATAGCGATAATAATAATAGTAATAAGGCAAATAATAATAATTATCAGGATAAAGACAAGAGTAATAGGGATAGTAATAATAGAATAAGTATACTAATAACAGTCATAGCGATAATAATAATAGTAATAAGGATAATAATAATAGTTATAGTGCGAATAATAATAGTAATAAGGATAAACATAATAGTTATAGTGCTAATAATACTAGTAATAAGGATAATAATAACAGTTATAGCGATAATAATAATAGTAATAAGGGAAATAATAATAGTTATAAGGATAAAGAGAAGAGTAATAGGGATGGTAATAACAGAATAAGTATAATAATAACAGTCATAGCGATAATAATAATAGTAATAAGCATAATAATAATAGTTATAGTGCTAATAATAATAGTAATAAGAATAATAATAACAGTTATAGCGATAATAACAATAGCAATAAGGATAATAATAACAGTTATAGCGATAATAATAATAGTAATAAGGGAAATAATAATAATTATCAGGATAAAGACAAGAGTAATAGGGATAGTAATAATAGAATAAGTATAGTAATAACAGTCATAGCGACAATAATAATAGTAATAAGGATAATAATAATAGTTATAGTGCGAATAATAATAGTAATAAGGATAAACATAATAGTTATAGTGCTAATAATACTAGTAATAAGGATAATAATAACAGTTATAGCGATAATAATAATAGTAATAAGGGAAATAATAATAGTTATAAGGATAAAGAGAAGAGTAATAGGGATGGTAATAACAGAATAAGTATAATAATAACAGTCATAGCGATAATAATAATAGTAATAAGCATAATAATAATAGTTATAGTGCAAATAATAATAGTAATATGGATATACATAATAGTTATAGTGCTAATAATACTAGTAATAAGGATAATAATAACAGTTATAGCGATAATAATAATAGTAATAAGGGAAATAATAATAGTTATAAGGATAAAGAGAAGAGTAATAGGGATGGTAATAACAGAATAAGTATAATAATAACAGTCATAGCGATACTAATAATAGTAATAGGCATAATAATAATAGTTATAGTGCTAATAATAATAGTAATACGGATAATAATAACAGTTATAGCGATAATAATAATAGTAATAAGGATAATAATAACAGTTATAGCGATAATAATAATAGTAATAAGGGAAATAATAACAATTATCAGGATAAGGACAAGAGTAATAGGGATAGTAATAATAGAATAAGGATAATGATAACAGTCATAGCGATAATAATAATAGTAATAAGGATAATAATAATAGTTATAGTGCGAATAATAATAGTAATAAGGATATACATACTAGTTATAGTGCTAATAATACTAGTAATAAGTATAATAATAACAGTTATAGCGATAATAATAATAGTAATAAGGGAAATAATAATAGTTATAAGGATAAAGAGAAGAGTAATAGGGATGGTAATAACAGAATAAGTATAATAATAACAGTCATAGCGATAATAATAATAGTAATAAGCATAATAATAATAGTTATAGTGCTAATAATAATAGTAATAAGAATAATAATAACAGTTATAGCGATAATAACAATAGCAATAAGGATAATAATAACAGTTATAGCGATAATAATAATAGTAATAAGGGAAATAATAATAATTATCAGGATAAAGACAAGAGTAATAGGGATAGTAATAATAGAATAAGTATAGTAATAACAGTCATAGCGACAATAATAATAGTAATAAGGATAATAATAATAGTTATAGTGCGAATAATAATAGTAATAAGGATAAACATAATAGTTATAGTGCTAATAATACTAGTAATAAGGATAATAATAACAGTTATAGCGATAATAATAATAGTAATAAGGGAAATAATAATAGTTATAAGGATAAAGAGGAGAGTAATAGGGATGGTAATAACAGAATAAGTATAATAATAACAGTCATAGCGATAATAATAATAGTAATAAGCATAATAATAATAGTTATAAGGATAGAGACAAGAGTAATAGGGATAGTAATAATAGAATAAGGATAATGATAACAGTCATAGCGATAATAATAATAGTAATAAGGATAATAATAATAGTTATAGTGCGAATAATAATAGTAATAAGGATATACATAATAGTTATAGTGCTAATAATACAAGTAATAAGGATAATAATAACAGTTATATCGATAATAATAATAGTAATAAGCATAATAATAATAGTTATAAGGATAGAGACAAGAGTAATAGGGATAGTAATAATAGAATAAGGATAATGATAACAGTCATAGCGATAATAATAATAGTAATAAGGATAATAATAATAGTTATAGTGCGAATAATAATAGTAATAAGGATAAACATAATAGTTATAGTGCTAATAATACTAGTAATAAGGATAATAATAACAGTTATAGCGATAATAATAATAGTAATAAGGGAAATAATAATAGTTATAAGGATAAAGAGAAGAGTAATAGGATGGTAATAACAGAATAAGTATAACAATAACAGTCATAGCGATAATAATAATAGTTATAGTGCGAATAATAATAGTAATAAGGATATACATAATAGTTATAGTGCTAATAATACTAGTAATAAGGATAATAATAACAGTTATAGCGATAATAATAATAGTAATAAGGGAAATAATAATAATTATCAGGATAAAGACAAGAGTAATCTGGATAGTAATAATAGAATAAGTATACTAATAACAGTCATAGCGATAATAATAATAGTAATAAGGATAATAATAATAGTTATTGTGCGAATAATAATAGTAATAAGGATAAACATAATAGTTATAGTGCTAATAATACTAGTAATAAGGATAATAATAACAGTTATAGCGATCATAATAATAGTAATAAGGGAAATAATAATAGTTATAAGGATAAAGAGAAGAGTAATAGGGATGGTAATAACAGAATAAGTATAATAATAACAGTCATAGCGATAATAGTAATAGTAGAAAGCATAATAATAATAGTTATAGTGCTAATAATAATAGTAATAAGGATATACATAATAGTTATAGTGCTAACAATACTAGTAATAAGGATATTAATAACAGTTATATCGATAATAATAATAGTAATAAGGGAAATAATAATAATAATTATCAGGATAAAGACAAGAGTAATAGGGATAGTAATAATAGAATAAGTATAGTAATAACAGTCATAGCGATAATAATAATAGTAATAAGGATAATAATAATAGTTATAGTGCGAATAATAATAGTAATAAGGATAAACATAATAGTTATAGTGCTAATAATACTAGTAATAAGGATAATAATAACAGTTATAGCGATAATAATAATAGTAATAAGGGAAATAATAATAGTTATAAGGATAAAGAGAAGAGTAATAGGGATGGTAATAACAGAATAAGTATAATAATAACAGTCATAGCGATAATAATAATAGTAATAAGCATAATAATAATAGTTATAGTGCTAATAATAATAGTAATAAGGATAATAATAACAGTTATAGCGATAATAACAATAGTAATAAGGATAATAATAACAGTTATTGCGATAATAATAATAGTAATAAGGGAAATAATAATAATTATCAGGATAAAGACAAGAGTAATAGGGATAGTAATAATAGAATAAGTATACTAATAACAGTCATAGCGATAATAATAATAGTAATAAGGATAGTAATAATAGTTATAGTGCGAATAATAATAGTAATAAGGATAAACATAATAGTTATACTGCTAATAATACTAGTAATAAGGATAATAATAACAGTTATAGCGATAATAATAATAGTAATAAGGGAAATAATAATAGTTATAAGGATAAAGAGAAGAGTAATAGGGATGGTAATAACAGAATAAGTATAATAATAACAGTCATAGCGATAATAATAATAGTAATAAGCATAACAATAATAGTTATAGTGCAAATAATAATAGTAATAAGGATATACATAATAGGTATAGTGCAAATAATACTAGTAATAAGGATAATAATAACAGTTATAGCGATAATAATAATAGTAATAAGGGAAATAATAATAGTTATAAGGATAAAGAGAAGAGTAATAGGGATGGTAATAACAGAATAAGTATAATAATAACAGTCATAGCGATAATAATAATAGTAATAAGCATAATAATAATAGTTATAGTGCTAATAATAATAGTAATAAGGATAATAATAACAGTTATAGCGATAATAACAATAGTAATAAGGATAATAATAACAGTTATAGCGATAATAATAATAGTAATAAGGGAAATAATAATAATTATCAGGATAAAGACAAGAGTAATAGGGATAGTAATAATAGAATAAGTATAGTAATAACAGTCATAGCGATAATAATAATAGTAATAAGGATAATAATAATAGTTATAGTGCGAATAATAATAGTAATAAGGATAAACATAATAGTTATAGTGCTAATAATACTAGTAATAAGGATAATAATAACAGTTATAGCGATAATAATAATAGTAATAAGGGAAATAATAATAGTTATAAGGATAAAGAGAAGAGTAACAGGGATGGTAATAACAGAATAAGTATAATAATAACAGTCATAGCGATAATAATAATAGTAATAAGCATAATAATAATAGTTATAGTGCTAATAATAATAATAATAAGGATATACATAATAGTTATAGTGCTAATAATACTGGTAATAAGGATAATAATAACAGTTATAGCGATAATAATAATAGTAATAAGGGAAATAATAATAATTATCAGGATAAAGACAAGAGTAATAGGGATAGTAATAATAGAATAAGTATACTAATAACAGTCATAGCGATAATAATAATAGTAATAAGGATAATAATAATAGTTATAGTGCGAATAATAATAGTAATAAGGATAAACATAATAGTTATAGTGCTAATAATACTAGTAATAAGGATAATAATAACAGTTATAGCGATAATAATAATAGTAATAAGGGAAATAATAATAGTTATAAGGATAAAGAGAAGAGTAACAGGGATGGTAATAACAGAATAAGTATAACAATAACAGTCATAGCGATAATAATAATAGTTATAGTGCGAATAATAATAGTAATAAGGATATACATAATAGTTATAGTGCTAATAATACTAGTAATAAGGATAATAATAACAGTTATAGCGATAATAATAATAGTAATAAGGGAAATAATAATAATTATCAGGATAAAGACAAGAGTAATCTGGATAGTAATAATAGAATAAGTATACTAATAACAGTCATAGCGATAATAATAATAGTAATAAGGATAATAATAATAGTTATTGTGCGAATAATAATAGTAATAAGGATAAACATAATAGTTATAGTGCTAATAATACTAGTAATAAGGATAATAATAACAGTTATAGCGATCATAATAATAGTAATAAGGGAAATAATAATAGTTATAAGGATAAAGAGAAGAGTAATAGGGATGGTAATAACAGAATAAGTATAATAATAACAGTCATAGCGATAATAGTAATAGTAGAAAGCATAATAATAATAGTTATAGTGCTAATAATAATAGTAATAAGGATATACATAATAGTTATAGTGCTAACAATACTAGTAATAAGGATATTAATAACAGTTATATCGATAATAATAATAGTAATAAGGGAAATAATAATAATAATTATCAGGATAAAGACAAGAGTAATAGGGATAGTAATAATAGAATAAGTATAGTAATAACAGTCATAGCGATAATAATAATAGTAATAAGGATAATAATAATAGTTATAGTGCGAATAATAATAGTAATAAGGATAAACATAATAGTTATAGTGCTAATAATACTAGTAATAAGGATAATAATAACAGTTATAGCGATAATAATAATAGTAATAAGGGAAATAATAATAGTTATAAGGATAAAGAGAAGAGTAATAGGGATGGTAATAACAGAATAAGTATAATAATAACAGTCATAGCGATAATAATAATAGTAATAAGCATAATAATAATAGTTATAGTGCTAATAATAATAGTAATAAGGATAATAATAACAGTTATAGCGATAATAACAATAGTAATAAGGATAATAATAACAGTTATTGCGATAATAATAATAGTAATAAGGGAAATAATAATAATTATCAGGATAAAGACAAGAGTAATAGGGATAGTAATAATAGAATAAGTATACTAATAACAGTCATAGCGATAATAATAATAGTAATAAGGATAGTAATAATAGTTATAGTGCGAATAATAATAGTAATAAGGATAAACATAATAGTTATACTGCTAATAATACTAGTAATAAGGATAATAATAACAGTTATAGCGATAATAATAATAGTAATAAGGGAAATAATAATAGTTATAAGGATAAAGAGAAGAGTAATAGGGATGGTAATAACAGAATAAGTATAATAATAACAGTCATAGCGATAATAATAATAGTAATAAGCATAACAATAATAGTTATAGTGCAAATAATAATAGTAATAAGGATATACATAATAGGTATAGTGCAAATAATACTAGTAATAAGGATAATAATAACAGTTATAGCGATAATAATAATAGTAATAAGGGAAATAATAATAGTTATAAGGATAAAGAGAAGAGTAATAGGGATGGTAATAACAGAATAAGTATAATAATAACAGTCATAGCGATAATAATAATAGTAATAAGCATAATAATAATAGTTATAGTGCTAATAATAATAGTAATAAGGATAATAATAACAGTTATAGCGATAATAACAATAGTAATAAGGATAATAATAACAGTTATAGCGATAATAATAATAGTAATAAGGGAAATAATAATAATTATCAGGATAAAGACAAGAGTAATAGGGATAGTAATAATAGAATAAGTATAGTAATAACAGTCATAGCGATAATAATAATAGTAATAAGGATAATAAT
>CAMAOC010000335.1:0-57328 GCA_945859555.1 Megachile ligniseca
TATTATCCTTAATATTATTATTATCATCGCTATAACAGTTATTATTATTCTTATTACTATTATTATTATCGCTATAACTGTTATTATTATCCTTAATACTATTATTATTATCGCTATAACTGTTATTATTATCCTTAATACTATTATTATTATCGCTATAACTGTTATTATTATTCTTATTACTATTATTATTATCGCTTTAACTGTTATTATTATTCTTATTACTATTATTATTATCGCTATAACTGTTATTATTATCCTTATTACTATTATTATTATCGCTATAACTGTTATTATTATGCTTATTCTATTGTTACTATCCCTATTACTGTTGTCTATATCCTTATAAATATTATTATTATCCTTAATATTATTATTATCATCGCTATAACAGTTATTATTATTCTTATTACTATTATTATTATCGCTATAACTGTTATTATTATCCTTAATACTATTATTATTATCGCTATAACTGTTATTATTATCCTTAATACTATTATTATTATCGCTATAACTGTTATTATTATTCTTATTACTATTATTATTATCGCTTTAACTGTTATTATTATTCTTATTACTATTATTATTATCGCTATAACTGTTATTATTATTCTTATTACTATTACTATTATCGCTATTCCTCTTGTCTTTATCCTTATAACTATTATTATTATCCTTATTATTATTATTATTATCGCTATAACTGTTATTATTATCCTTATTACTATTATTATTATCGCTATAACTGTTATTATTGTTCTTGTTACTATTATTATTATCCCTATTCCTCTTTTCTTTATCCTTATAACTATTATTATTATCCTTATTATTATTATTATTATCGCTATAACTGTTATTATTATCCTTATTACTATTATTATTATCGCTATAACTGTTATTATTATCCTTAATACTATTATTATCATCGCTATAACTGTTATTATTATTCTTATTACTATTATTATTATCGCTTTAACTGTTATTATTATTCTTATTACTATTACTATTATCCCTATTCCTCTTGTCTTTATCCTTATAACTATTATTATTATCCTTATTATTATTATTATTATCGCTATAACTGTTATTATTATCCTTATTACTATTATTATTATCGCTATAACTGTTATTATTATCCTTAATACTATTATTATCATCGCTATAACTGTTATTATTATTCTTATTACTATTATTATTATCGCTTTAACTGTTATTATTATTCTTATTACTATTATTATTATCGCTATAACTGTTATTATTATTCTTATTACTATTATTATTATCGCTATAACTGTTATTATTATGCTTATTCTATTGTTACTATCCCTATTACTGTTGTCTATATCCTTATAACTATTATTATTATCCTTATTACTATTATTATTATCGCTATAACTGTTATTATTATTCTTATTACTATTACTATTATCCCTGTTCCTCTTGTCTTTATCCTTATGACTATTATTATTATCGCTATAACTGTTATTATTATCCTTAATACTATTATTATTATCGCTATAACTGTTATTATTATCCTTAATACTATTATTATTATCGCTTTAACTGTTATTATTATTCTTATTACTATTATTATTATTGCTATAACTGTTATTATTATTCTTATTACTATTACTATTATCCCTATTCCTCTTGTGTTTATCCTTATAACTATTATTATTATCCTTATTATTATTATTATTATCGCTATAACTGTTATTATTATCCTTATTACTATTATTATTATCGCTATAACTGTTATTATTATTCTTGTTACTATTATTATTATCCTTATTCCTCTTGTCTTTCTCCTTATAACTATTATTATTATCGCTATAACTGTTATTATTATTCTTATTACTATTATTATTTTCGCTATAACTGTTATTATTATTCTCATTACTATTATTATTATCGCTTTAACTGTTATTATTATTCTTATTACTATTATTATTATCGCTATAACTGTTATTGTTATTCTTATTACTATTACTATTATCCCTATTCCTCTTGTCTTTATCCTTATAACTATTATTATTATCCTTATTATTATTATTATTATTATTATCGCTATAACTGTTATTATTATCCTTATTACTAGTATTATTATCGCTATAACTGTTATTATTATTATTATTATTATCGCTATAACTGTTATTATTATCCTTATTACTAGTATTATTATCGCTATAACTGTTATTATTATCCTTAATACTATTATTATTATCGCTATAACTGTTATTATTATCCTTATTACTATTATTATTATCGCTATAACTGTTATTATTATTCTTATTACTATTACTATTATCCCTGTTCCTCTTGTCTTTATCCTTATGACTATTATTATTATCGCTATAACTGTTATTATTATCCTTAATACTATTATTATTATCGCGATAACTGTTATTATTATCCTTAATACTATTATTATTATCGCTTTAACTGTTATTATTATTCTTATTACTATTATTATTATTGCTATAACTGTTATTATTATTCTTATTACTATTACTATTATCCCTATTCCTCTTGTGTTTATCCTTATAACTATTATTATTATCCTTATTATTATTATTATTATCGCTATAACTGTTATTATTATCCTTATTACTGTTATTATTATCGCTATAACTGTTATTATTATTCTTGTTACTATTATTATTATCCTTATTCCTCTTGTCTTTCTCCTTATAACTATTATTATTATCGCTATAACTGTTATTATTATTCGCATTACTATTATTATTATCACTTTAACTGTTATTATTATTCTTATTACTATTATTATTATCGCTATAACTGTTATTGTTATTCTTATTACTATTACTATTATCCCTATTCCTCTTGTCTTTATCCTTATAACTATTATTATTATCCTTATTATTATTATTATTATTATTATCGCTATAACTGTTATTACTATCCGTATTACTATTATTATTATCACTATAACTGTTATTATTATGCTTGTTACTATTATTATTATCGCTATAACTGTTATTATTATTCTTATTACTATTATTATTATCGCTTTAACTGTTATTATTATTCTTATTACTATAACTATAATCCCTATTCCTCTTGTCTTTATCCTTATAACTATTATTATTATCCTTATTATTATTATTATTATCGCTATAACTGTTATTATCATCCTTATTACTATTATTATTATCGCTATAACTGTTATTATTATTCTTGTTACTATTATTACTGTCCGTATTACTCTTGCCTTTATCCTTAATACTATTATTATTATCGCCATAACTGTTATTATTATTCTTGTCACTACTATTATTATCCCTATTCCTCTTGTCTTTCTCCTTATAACTATTATTATTATCGCTATAACTGTTATTATTATTCTTGTTACTATTATTACTGCCCGTATTACTCTTGCCTTTATCCTTAATACTATTATTATTATCGCTATAACTGTTATTATTATTCTTGTTACTATTATTACTGTACGTATTACTCTTGCCTTTATCCTTAATACTATTATTATTATCGCTATAACTGTTATTATTATTCCTGTTACTATTATTATTATCCCTATTCCTCTTGTCTTTCTCCTTATAACTATTATTATTATCGCTATAACTGTTATTATTATTCTTATTACTATTATTATCATCGCTATAACTGTTATTATTATTCTTATTACTATTATTATTATCGTTTTAACTGTTATTATTATTCTTATTACTATTACTATTATCGCTATAACTGTTATTATTATCCTTATTACTATTATTATTATCGCTATAACTGTTATTATTATGCTTATTCTATTGTTACTATCCCTATTACTGTTGTCTATATCCTTATAAATATTATTATTATCCTCAATATTATTATTATCATCGCTATAACAGTTATTATTATTCTTATTACTATTATTATTATCGCTATAACTGTTATTATTATCCTTAATACTATTATTATTATCGCTATAACTGTTATTATTATCCTTAATACTATTATTATTATCGCTATAACTGTTATTATTATTCTTATTACTATTATTATTATCGCTTTAACTGTTATTATTATTCTTATTACTATTATTATTATCGCTATAACTGTTATTATTATCCTTATTACTATTATTATTATCGCTATAACTGTTATTATTATGCTTATTCTATTGTTACTATCCCTATTACTGTTGTCTATATCCTTATAAATATTATTATTATCCTTAATATTATTATTATCATCGCTATAACAGTTATTATTATTCTTATTACTATTATTATTATCGCTATAACTGTTATTATTATCCTTAATACTATTATTATTATCGCTATAACTGTTATTATTATCCTTAATACTATTATTATTATCGCTATAACTGTTATTATTATTCTTATTACTATTATTATTATCGCTTTAACTGTTATTATTATTCTTATTACTATTATTATTATCGCTATAACTGTTATTATTATTCTTATTACTATTACTATTATCGCTATTCCTCTTGTCTTTATCCTTATAACTATTATTATTATCCTTATTATTATTATTATTATCGCTATAACTGTTATTATTATCCTTATTACTATTATTATTATCGCTATAACTGTTATTATTGTTCTTGTTACTATTATTATTATCCCTATTCCTCTTTTCTTTATCCTTATAACTATTATTATTATCCTTATTATTCTTATTATTATCGCTATAACTGTTATTATTATCCTTATTACTATTATTATTATCGCTATAACTGTTATTATTATCGTTATTACTATTATTATTATCGCTATAACTGCTATTATTATCCTTATTCTATTGTTACTATCCGTATTACTCTTGTCTTTATCCTTACAACTAGTATTATTATCGCTATAACTGTTATTATTATTCTTGTTACTATTGTTACTATCCGTATTACTCTTGTCTTTATCCATATAACTATTATTATTAATCCTTATTACTATTATTATTATCGCTATAACTGTTATTATTATCCTTATTCTATTATTACTATCCCTATTACTCTTGTCTTTATCCTTATAACTATTATTATTATCCCTATTCCCCTTGTCTTTATCCTTATAACTATTAGCATTATCCTTATTATTATTATTATTATCGCTATAGCGGTTACTACTGTCCTTATTCTATTATTACTGTCCGTATTACTCTTGCCTTTATCCTTAATACTATTATTATTATCGGTATAACTGTTATTATTATTATTGTTACGTTTATTATTATCCCTATTCCTCTTGTCTTTCTCCATATAACTATTATTATTATCCTTATTATTATTATTATTATCGCTATAACTGTTATTATTATTCTTGTTACCATGATTATTATCGCTATAACTGTTATTATTATCCTTATTCTATTGTTACTATCCCTATTCCTCTTGTCTTTCTCCTTATAACTATTATTATTATCCTTATTATTATTATTATTATCGCTATAACTGTTATTATTATTCTTGTCACTATTATTATTATCGCTATAACTGTTATTATTATCCTTATTCTATTGTTACTATCCGTATTACTCTTGTCTTTATCCTTATAACTAGTATTGTTATCGCTATAACTGTTATTATTATTCTTATTACTATTGTTACTATCCGTATTACTATTGTCTTTCTCCTTATAACTATTATTATTATCCTTATTATTATTATTATCGCTATAACTGTTATTATTATTCTTGTTGCTATTATTATTATCCCTATTCCTCTTGTCTTTCTCCTTATATCAATTATTATTATCGCTATAACTGTTATTATTATCCTTAATACTATTATTATTATCGCTATTACTGTTATTATTATTCTTATTACTATTGTTACTATCCGTATTACTCTTGTCTTTGTCCATATAGCTATTATTATTAATCCTTATTACTATTACTATTATGGCTATAACTGTTATTATTATTGTTATTACTATTATTATTATCGCTATAACTGTTATTATTATCCATATTCTATTGTGACTATCCTTATTACTCTTGTCTTTATCCTTATAACTGTTATTATTATTCTTATTACTATTGTTACTATCCGTATTACTCTTGTCTTTATCCATATAACTATTATTATTAATCCTTATTACTATTATTATTATCGCTATAACTGTTATTATTATCGTTATTACTATTATTATTATCGCTATAACTGCTATTATTATCCTTATTCTATTGTTACTATCGTATTACTCTTGTCTTTATCCTTATAACTAGTATTATTATCGCTATAACTGTTATTATTATTCTTATTACTATTGTTACTATCCGTATTACTCTTGTCATTATCCATATAACTATTATTATTAATCCTTATTACTATTATTATTATCGCTATAACTGTTATTATTATACTTATTCTATTGTTACTATCCCTATTCCTCTTGTCTTTCTCCTTATAAATATTATTATTATCCTTATTATTATTATTATTATCGCTATAACTGTTATTATTATTCTTGTTACTATTGTTACTGTCCGTATTACTATTGTCTTTATCCATATAACTATTATTATTAATCCTTATTACTATTATTATTATCGCTATAACTGTTATTATTATTGTTATTACTATTATTATTATCGCTATAACTGTTATTATTATTCTTATTACTATTGTTACTATCCGTATCACTCTTGTCTTTATCCTTATAACTATTATTATTATCCCTATTCCCCTTGTCTTTATCCTTATAACTATTAGCATTATCCTTATTATTATTATTATTTTCGCTATAACTGTTATTATTATCCTTATTCTATTGTTACTATCCGTATTACTCTTGTCTTTATCCTTATAACTAGTATTATTATCGCTATAACTGTTATTATTATTCTTATTACTACTACTATTATCCCCATTCTTCTTGTCTTTCTCCTTATAACTATTATTATTATCCTTATTATTATTATTATTATCGCTATAACTGTTATTATTATTCTTGTTGCTATTATTATTATCCCTATTCCTCTTGTCTTTCTCCTTATAACAGTTATTATTATCGCTATAACTGTTATTATTATCCTTAATGCTATTATTATTATCGCTATTACTGTTACTATTATTCTTATTACTATTGTTACTATCCGTATTAGTCTTGTCTTTATCCATATAACTATTATTATTAATCCTTATTACTATTATTATTATGGCTACAACTGTTATTATTATTGTTATTACTATTATTATTATCGCTATAACTGTTATTATTATCCATATTCTATTGTGACTATCCTTATTACTCTTGTCTTTATCCTTATAACTGTTACTATTAATCCTTATTACTATTATTATTATCGCTATGACTGTTATTATTATCCTTATTCTATTATTACTATCCCTATTACTCTTGTCTTTATCCTTATAACTATTAGCATTATCCTTATTATTATTATTATTATCGCTATAGCGGTTACTACTGTCCTTATTCTATTATTACTGTCCGTATTACTCTTGCCTTTATCCTTAATACTATTATTATTATCGGTATAACTGTTATTATTATTATTGTTACGTTTATTATTATCCCTATTCCTCTTGTCTTTCTCCATATAACTATTATTATTATCCTTATTATTATTATTATTATCGCTATAACTGTTATTATTATTCTTGTCACTATTATTATTATCGCTATAACTGTTATTATTATCCTTATTCTATTGTTACTATCCGTATTACTCTTGTCTTTATCCTTATAACTAGTATTATTATCGCTATAACTGTTATTATTATCCTTATTCTATTATTACTATCCCTATTACTCTTGTCTTTATCCTTATAACTATTATTATTATCCCTATTCCCCTTGTCTTTATCCTTATAACTATTAGCATTATCCTTATTATTATTATTATTATCGCTATAGCGGTTACTACTGTCCTTATTCTATTATTACTGTCCGTATTACTCTTGCCTTTATCCTTAATACTATTATTATTATCGGTATAACTGTTATTATTATTATTGTTACGTTTATTATTATCCCTATTCCTCTTGTCTTTCTCCATATAACTATTATTATTATCCTTATTATTATTATTATTATCGCTATAACTGTTATTATTATTCTTGTTACCATGATTATTATCGCTATAACTGTTATTATTATCCTTATTCTATTGTTACTATCCCTATTCCTCTTGTCTTTCTCCTTATAACTATTATTATTATCCTTATTATTATTATTATTATCGCTATAACTGTTATTATTATTCTTGTCACTATTATTATTATCGCTATAACTGTTATTATTATCCTTATTCTATTGTTACTATCCGTATTACTCTTGTCTTTATCCTTATAACTAGTATTATTATCGCTATAACTGTTATTATTATTCTTATTACTATTGTTACTATCCGTATTACTATTGTCTTTCTCCTTATAACTATTATTATTATCCTTATTATTATTATTATCGCTATAACTGTTATTATTATTCTTGTTGCTATTATTATTATCCCTATTCCTCTTGTCTTTCTCCTTATATCAATTATTATTATCGCTATAACTGTTATTATTATCCTTAATACTATTATTATTATCGCTATTACTGTTATTATTATCCTTATTCTATTGTTACTATCCGTATTACTCTTGTCTTTATCCTTATGACTAGTATTATTATCGCTATAACTGTTATTATTATTCTTATTACTACTACTATTATCCCCATTCCTCTTGTCTTTCTCCTTATAACTATTATTATTATCCTTATTATTATTATTATTATCGCTATAACTGTTATTATTATTCTTATTACTATTGTTACTATCCGTATTACTCTTGTCTTTATCCATATAACTATTATTATTAATCCTTTATACTATTACTATTATGGCTATAACTGTTATTAATATTGTTATTACTATTATTATTATCGCTATAACTGTTATTATTATTCTTATTACTATTGTTACTATCCGTATCACTCTTGTCTTTATCCATATAACTATTATTATTAATCCTTATTACTATTATTATTATCGCTATAACTGTTATTATTATCCTTATTCTATTATTACTATCCCTATTACTCTTGTCTTTATCCTTATAACTATTATTATTATCCCTATTCCCCTTGCCTTTATCCTTATAACTATTAGCATTATCCTTATTATTATTATTATTATCGCTATAGCGGTTACTACTGTCCTTATTCTATTATTACTGTCCGTATTACTCTTGCCTTTATCCTTAATACTATTATTATTATCGCTATAACTGTTATTATTATTCTTGTTACGTTTATTATTATCCCTATTCCTCTTGTCTTTCTCCATATAACTATTATTATTATCCTTATTATTATTATTATTATCGCTATAACTGTTATTATTATTCTTGTTACCATGATTATTATCGCTATAACTGTTATTATTATCCTTATTCTATTGTTACTATCCCTATTCCTCTTGTCTTTCTCCTTATAACTATTATTATTATCCTTATTATTATTATTATTATCGCTATAACTGTTATTATTATTCTTGTCACTATTATTATTATCGCTATTACTGTTATTATTATTCTTATTACTATTGTTACTATCCGTATTACTCTTGTCTTTATCCATATAACTATTATTATTAATCCTTTATACTATTACTATTATGGCTATAACTGTTATTAATATTGTTATTACTATTATTATTATCGCTATAACTGTTATTATTATCCATATTCTATTGTGACTATCCTTATTACTCTTGTCTTTATCCTTATAACTGTTATTATTATTCTTATTACTATTGTTACTATCCGTATTACTCTTGTCTTTATCCATATAACTATTATTATTAATCCTTATTACTATTATTATTATCGCTATAACTGTTATTATTATCGTTATTACTATTATTATTATCGCTATAACAGCTATTATTATCCTTATTCTATTGTTACTATCCGTATTACTCTTGTCTTTATCCTTATAACTAGTATTATTATCGCTATAACTGTTATTATTATTCTTATTACTATTGTTACTATCCGTATTACTCTTGTCTTTATCCATATAACTATTATTATTAATCCTTATTGCTATTATTATTATCGCTATAACTGTTATTATTATCCTTATTCTATTATTACTATCCCTATTACTCTTGTCTTTATCCTTATAACTATTATTATTATCCCTATACCCCTTGTCTTTATCCTTATAACTATTAGCATTATCCTTATTATTATTATTATTATTATCGCTATAACTGTTATTATTATTCATATTACTATTATTATTATCGCTATAACGCTTACTACTGTCCTTATTCTATTATTACTGTCCGTATTACTCTTGCCTTTATCCTTAATACTATTATTATTATCGCTATAACTGTTATTATTATTCTTGTTACGTTTATTATTATCCCTATTCCTCTTGTCTTTCTCCATATAACTATTATTATTATCCTTATTATTATTATTATTATCGCTATAACTGTTATTATTATCCCTAATACTATTATTATTATCGCTATAACTGTTATTATTATTCTTGTTACTATTATTATTATCCCTATTCCTCTTGTCTTTCTCAGTATAACTATTATTGTTATCCTTATTACTATTATTATTATCGCTATAACTGTTATTATTATTGTTATTACTATTATTATTATCGCTATAACTGTTATTATTATTCTTGTTGCTATTATTATTATCCCTATTCCTCTTGTCTTTCTCCTTATAACAGTTATTATTATCGCTATAACTGTTATTATTATCCTTAATGCTATTATTATTATCGCTATTACTGTTACTATTATTCTTATTACTATTGTTACTATCCGTATTAGTCTTGTCTTTATCCATATAACTATTATTATTAATCCTTATTACTATTATTATTATGGCTACAACTGTTATTATTATTGTTATTACTATTATTATTATCGCTATAACTGTTATTATTATCCTTATTCTATTGTTACTATCCGTATTACTCTTGTCTTTATCCTTATAACTAGTATTATTATCGCTATAACTGTTATTATTATCCTTATTCTATTATTACTATCCCTATTACTCTTGTCTTTATCCTTATAACTATTATTATTATCCCTATTCCCCTTGTCTTTATCCTTATAACTATTAGCATTATCCTTATTATTATTATTATTATCGCTATAGCGGTTACTACTGTCCTTATTCTATTATTACTGTCCGTATTACTCTTGCCTTTATCCTTAATACTATTATTATTATCGGTATAACTGTTATTATTATTATTGTTACGTTTATTATTATCCCTATTCCTCTTGTCTTTCTCCATATAACTATTATTATTATCCTTATTATTATTATTATTATCGCTATAACTGTTATTATTATTCTTGTTACCATGATTATTATCGCTATAACTGTTATTATTATCCTTATTCTATTGTTACTATCCCTATTCCTCTTGTCTTTCTCCTTATAACTATTATTATTATCCTTATTATTATTATTATTATCGCTATAACTGTTATTATTATTCTTGTCACTATTATTATTATCGCTATAACTGTTATTATTATCCTTATTCTATTGTTACTATCCGTATTACTCTTGTCTTTATCCTTATAACTAGTATTATTATCGCTATAACTGTTATTATTATTCTTATTACTATTGTTACTATCCGTATTACTATTGTCTTTCTCCTTATAACTATTATTATTATCCTTATTATTATTATTATCGCTATAACTGTTATTATTATTCTTGTTGCTATTATTATTATCCCTATTCCTCTTGTCTTTCTCCTTATATCAATTATTATTATCGCTATAACTGTTATTATTATCCTTAATACTATTATTATTATCGCTATTACTGTTATTATTATCCTTATTCTATTGTTACTATCCGTATTACTCTTGTCTTTATCCTTATGACTAGTATTATTATCGCTATAACTGTTATTATTATTCTTATTACTACTACTATTATCCCCATTCCTCTTGTCTTTCTCCTTATAACTATTATTATTATCCTTATTATTATTATTATTATCGCTATAACTGTTATTATTATTCTTATTACTATTGTTACTATCCGTATTACTCTTGTCTTTATCCATATAACTATTATTATTAATCCTTTATACTATTACTATTATGGCTATAACTGTTATTAACACTATTCCTACCGACACTTTACGTATACCTATTCCTACCGCGACCGGTCAAATGACCGGTCTTTAGGAGAACTTATATTTTTTAATATAGAATGAAAATAATAGCCAATTACACAGTATAAAATGTAGTTTCTCTTATTCAGAATCCTATAATTTTATTTATTTCACAGTCGTAGTAGGTAAGACGGTGTAAGAAAACCCGAGGTCCTGGACTGCTTCGGGTACCAATCAGGCGAATAAATACCGCGAGGCCCATAAGCGAGCGAAAACTGTAAACTCTTGGAAGTGCTGTACAGCAGTTCCTGGAAGGCATTTTTGGATAGCATCATGCTACAACTGCATTACCTTTCGTTTATAACATTTTTATAAGTTCGGAATTGAGTCTTTGAGAGAATACTATTACAAAAGGGTATAAATCGTTCTACCGGTCAAATGACCGGTCGTGGTAGGTAAGACAGACTACTAATTTTTCTCAGAAAATAAACAATAAAAAAAAAAGTAAATATTGAAAAAAGTATTATATGCATATTTTAGGAAAAGTCATGAAGTTTAAAGGCGTTTCAATTACGTCGTATACAGGAAATTCGAATCGAAATTTTGAAAACGGTCATTTGACCGGTCGTGGTAGGAATAGTGTTAATATTGTTATTACTATTATTATTATCGCTATAACTGTTATTATTATTCTTATTACTATTGTTACTATCCGTATCACTCTTGTCTTTATCCATATAACTATTATTATTAATCCTTATTACTATTATTATTATCGCTATAACTGTTATTATTATCCTTATTCTATTATTACTATCCCTATTACTCTTGTCTTTATCCTTATAACTATTATTATTATCCCTATTCCCCTTGTCTTTATCCTTATAACTATTAGCATTATCCTTATTATTATTATTATTATCGCTATAGCGGTTACTACTGTCCTTATTCTATTATTACTGTCCGTATTACTCTTGCCTTTATCCTTAATACTATTATTATTATCGCTATAACTGTTATTATTATTCTTGTTACGTTTATTATTATCCCTATTCCTCTTGTCTTTCTCCATATAACTATTATTATTATCCTTATTATTATTATTATTATCGCTATAACTGTTATTATTATTCTTGTTACCATGATTATTATCGCTATAACTGTTATTATTATCCTTATTCTATTGTTACTATCCCCATTCCTCTTGTCTTTCTCCTTATAACTATTATTATTATCCTTATTATTATTATTATTATCGCTATAACTGTTATTATTATTCTTGTCACTATTATTATTATCGCTATTACTGTTATTATTATTCTTATTACTATTGTTACTATCCGTATTACTCTTGTCTTTATCCATATAACTATTATTATTAATCCTTTATACTATTACTATTATGGCTATAACTGTTATTAATATTGTTATTACTATTATTATTATCGCTATAACTGTTATTATTATCCATATTCTATTGTGACTATCCTTATTACTCTTGTCTTTATCCTCATAACTGTTATTATTATTCTTATTACTATTGTTACTATCCGTATTACTCTTGTCTTTATCCATATAACTATTATTATTAATCCTTATTACTATTATTATTATCGCTATAACTGTTATTATTATCGTTATTACTATTATTATTATCGCTATAACAGCTATTATTATCCTTATTCTATTGTTACTATCCGTATTACTCTTGTCTTTATCCTTATAACTAGTATTATTATCGCTATAACTGTTATTATTATTCTTATTACTATTGTTACTATCCGTATTACTCTTGTCTTTATCCATATAACTATTATTATTAATCCTTATTGCTATTATTATTATCGCTATAACTGTTATTATTATCCTTATTCTATTATTACTATCCCTATTACTCTTGTCTTTATCCTTATAACTATTATTATTATCCCTATACCCCTTGTCTTTATCCTTATAACTATTAGCATTATCCTTATTATTATTATTATTATCGCTATAACTGTTATTATTATTCATATTACTATTATTATTATCGCTATAACGCTTACTACTGTCCTTATTCTATTATTACTGTCCGTATTACTCTTGCCTTTATCCTTAATACTATTATTATTATCGCTATAACTGTTATTATTATTCTTGTTACGTTTATTATTATCCCTATTCCTCTTGTCTTTCTCCATATAACTATTATTATTATCCTTATTATTATTATTATTATCGCTATAACTGTTATTATTATCCCTAATACTATTATTATTATCGCTATAACTGTTATTATTATTCTTGTTACTATTATTATTATCCCTATTCCTCTTGTCTTTCTCAGTATAACTATTATTGTTATCCTTATTACTATTATTATTATCGCTATAACTGTTATTATTATCCTTATTATTATTATTATTATCGCTATAACTGTTATTATTATCCTTAATGCTATTATTATTATCGCTATTACTGTTACTATTATTCTTATTACTATTGTTACTATCCGTATTAGTCTTGTCTTTATCCATATAACTATTATTATTAATCCTTATTACTATTATTATTATGGCTACAACTGTTATTATTATTGTTATTACTATTATTATTATCGCTATAACTGTTATTATTATCCATATTCTATTGTGACTATCCTTATTACTCTTGTCTTTATCCTTATAACTGTTACTATTAATCCTTATTACTATTATTATTATCGCTATAACTGTTATTATTATCCTTATTCTATTATTACTATCCCTATTACTCTTGTCTTTATCCTTATAACTATTAGCATTATCCTTATTATTATTATTATTATCGCTATAGCGGTTACTACTGTCCTTATTCTATTATTACTGTCCGTATTACTCTTGCCTTTATCCTTAATACTATTATTATTATCGGTATAACTGTTATTATTATTATTGTTACGTTTATTATTATCCCTATTCCTCTTGTCTTTCTCCATATAACTATTATTATTATCCTTATTATTATTATTATTATCGCTATAACTGTTATTATTATCCCTAATACTATTATTATTATCGCTATAACTGTTATTATTATTCTTGTTACTATTATTATTATCCCTATTCCTCTTGTCTTTCTCCTTATAACTATTATTGTTATCCTTATTACTATTATTATTATCGCTATAACTGTTATTATTATTGTTATTACTATTATTATTATCGCTATAACTGTTATTATTATCCTTATTCTATTGTTACTATCCCTATTCCTCTTGTCTTTCTCCTTATAAATATTATTATTATCCTTATTATTATTATTATTATCGCTGTTATTATTATTCTTGTTACTATTGTTACTGTCCGTATTACTATTGTCTTTATCCATATAACTATTATTATTAATCCATATTACTATTATTATTATCGCTATAACTGTTATTATTATTGTTATTACTATTATTATGATCGCTATAACTGTTATTATTATCCTTATTCTATTGTTACTATCCGTATTACTCTTGTCTTTATCCTTATAACTAGTATTATTATCGCTATAACTGTTATTATTATTCTTATTACTACTACTATTATCCCCATTCTTCTTGTCTTTCTCCTTATAACTATTATTATTATCCTTATTATTATTATTATTATCGCTATAACTGTCATTATTATTATTGTTGCTATTATTATTATCCCTATTCCTCTTGTCTTTCTCCTTATAACAGTTATTATTATCGCTATAACTGTTATTATTATCCTTAATGCTATTATTATTATCGCTATTACTGTTACTATTATTCTTATTACTATTGTTACTATCCGTATTAGTCTTGTCTTTATCCATATAACTATTATTATTAATCCTTATTACTATTATTATTATGGCTACAACTGTTATTATTATTGTTATTACTATTATTATTATCGCTATAACTGTTATTATTATCCATATTCTATTGTGACTATCCTTATTACTCTTGTCTTTATCCTTATAACTGTTACTATTAATCCTTATTACTATTATTATTATCGCTATAACTGTTATTATTATCCTTATTCTATTATTACTATCCCTATTACTCTTGTCTTTATCCTTATAACTATTAGCATTATCCTTATTATTATTATTATTATCGCTATAGCGGTTACTACTGTCCTTATTCTATTATTACTGTCCGTATTACTCTTGCCTTTATCCTTAATACTATTATTATTATCGGTATAACTGTTATTATTATTATTGTTACGTTTATTATTATCCCTATTCCTCTTGTCTTTCTCCATATAACTATTATTATTATCCTTATTATTATTATTATTATCGCTATAACTGTTATTATTATTCTTGTTACCATGATTATTATCGCTATAACTGTTATTATTATCCTTATTCTATTGTTACTATCCCTATTCCTCTTGTCTTTCTCCTTATAACTATTATTATTATCCTTATTATTATTATTATTATCGCTATAACTGTTATTATTATTCTTGTCACTATTATTATTATCGCTATAACTGTTATTATTATCCTTATTCTATTGTTACTATCCGTATTACTCTTGTCTTTATCCTTATAACTAGTATTATTATCGCTATAACTGTTATTATTATTCTTATTACTATTGTTACTATCCGTATTACTATTGTCTTTCTCCTTATAACTATTATTATTATCCTTATTATTATTATTATCGCTATAACTGTTATTATTATTCTTGTTGCTATTATTATTATCCCTATTCCTCTTGTCTTTCTCCTTATATCAATTATTATTATCGCTATAACTGTTATTATTATCCTTAATACTATTATTATTATCGCTATTACTGTTATTATTATCCTTATTCTATTGTTACTATCCGTATTACTCTTGTCTTTATCCTTATGACTAGTATTATTATCGCTATAACTGTTATTATTATTCTTATTACTACTACTATTATCCCCATTCCTCTTGTCTTTCTCCTTATAACTATTATTATTATCCTTATTATTATTATTATTATCGCTATAACTGTTATTATTATTCTTATTTCTATTGTTACTATCCGTATTACTCTTGTCTTTATCCATATAACTATTATTATTAATCCTTTATACTATTACTATTATGGCTATAACTGTTATTAATATTGTTATTACTATTATTATTATCGCTATAACTGTTATTATTATTCTTATTACTATTGTTACTATCCGTATCACTCTTGTCTTTATCCATATAACTATTATTATTAATCCTTATTACTATTATTATTATCGCTATAACTGTTATTATTATCCTTATTCTATTATTACTATCCCTATTACTCTTGTCTTTATCCTTATAACTATTATTATTATCCCTATTCCCCTTGTCTTTATCCTTATAACTATTATTATTATCCTTATTATTATTATTATTATCGCTATAACTGTTATTATTATTCTTATTACTATTGTTACTA
Source organism: Megachile ligniseca (assembly GCA_945859555.1). Lineage (NCBI taxonomy): Eukaryota > Metazoa > Arthropoda > Insecta > Hymenoptera > Megachilidae > Megachile > Megachile ligniseca. The sequence continues at coordinate 17,551 of CAMAOC010000335.1, forward strand.
TCCGTATTACTCTTGTCTTTATCCATATAACTATTATTATTAATCCTTATTACTATTATTATTATCGCTATAACTGTTATTATTATCGTTATTACTATTATTATTATCGCTATAACAGCTATTATTATCCTTATTCTATTGTTACTATCCGTATTACTCTTGTCTTTATCCTTATAACTATTATTATTATCCCTATACCCCTCGTCTTTATCCTTATAACTATTAGCATTATCCTTATTATTATTATTATTATCGCTATAACTGTTATTATTATTCATATTACTATTATTATTATCGCTATGACGCTTACTACTGTGCTTATTCTATTATTACTGTCCGTATTACTCTTGCCTTTATCCTTAATACTATTATTATTATCGCTATAACTGTTATTATTATTCTTGTTACGTTTATTATTATCCCTATTCCTCTTGTCTTTCTCCATATAACTATTATTATTATCGCTATAACTGTTATTATTATTCTTGTTACCATGATTATTATCGCTATAACTGTTATTATTATCCTTATTCTATTGTTACTATCCCTATTCCTCTTGTCTTTCTCCTTATAACTATTATTATTATCCTTATTACTATTATTATTATCGCTATAACTGTTATTATTATTGTTATTACTATTATTATTATCGCTATAACTGTTATTATTATCCATATTCTATTGTGACTATCCTTATTACTCTTGTCTTTATCCTTATAACTGTTACTATTAATCCTTATTACTATTATTATTATCGCTATAACTGTTATTATTATCCATATTCTATTGTGACTATCCTTATTACTCTTGTCTTTATCCTTATAACTGTTACTATTAATCCTTATTACTATTATTATTATCGCTATAACTGTTATTATTATCCATATTCTATTATGACTATCCTTATTACTCTTGTCTTTATCCTTATAACTGTTATTATTATTCTTATTACTATTGTTACTATCCGTATTACTCTTGTCTTTATCCATATAACTATTATTATTAATCCTTATTACTATTATTATTATCGCTATAACTGTTATTATTATCGTTATTACTATTATTATTATCGCTATAACTGCTATTATTATCCTTATTCTATTGTTACTATCCGTATTACTCTTGTCTTTATCCTTATAACTAGTATTATTATCGCTATAACTGTTATTATTATTCTTATTACTATTGTTACTTTCCGTATTACTATTGTCTTTATCCATATAACTATTATTATTAATCCTTATTACTATTATTATTATCGCTATAACTGTTATTATTATTGTTATTACTATTATTATTATCGCTATTACTGTTACTATAATTCTTATTACTATTGTTACTATCAGTATTAGTCTTGTCTTTATCCATATAACTATTATTATTAATCCTTATTACTATTATTATTATGGCTACAACTGTTATTATTATTGTTATTACTATTATTATTATCGCTATAACTGTTATTATTATCCATATTCTATTGTGACTATCCTTATTACTCTTGTCTTTATCCATATAACTGTTATTATTATTCTTATTACTATTGTTACTATCCGTATTACTCTTGTCTTTATCCATATAACTATTATTATTAATCCTTATTACTATTATTATTATCGCTATCACTGTTATTATTATCCTTATTCTATTATTACTATCCCTATTACTCTTGTCTTTACCCTTATAACTATTATTATTATCACTATTCCCCTCGTCTTTATCCTTATAACTATTAGCATTATCCTTATTATTATTATTATTATCGCTATAGCGGTTACTACTGTCCTTATTCTATTATTACTGTCCGTATTACTCTTGCCTTTATCCTTAATACTATTATTATTATCGCTATAACTGTTATTATTATTCTTGTTACGTTTATTATTATCCCTATTCCTCTTGTCTTTCTCCATATAACTATTATTATTATCCTTATTATTATTATTATTATCGCTATAACTGTTATTATTATTCTTGTTACCATGATTATTATCGCTATAACTGTTATTATTATCCTTATTCTATTGTTACTATCCCTATTCCTCTTGTCTTTCTCCATATAACTATTATTATTATCCTTATTATTATTATTATTATGGCTATAACTGTTATTATTATTCTTGTCACTATGATTATTATCGCTATTACTGTTATTATTATTCTTATTATTATTGTTTCTATCCGTATTATTCTTGTCTTTATCCATATAACTATTATTATTAATCCTTTATACTATTACTATTATGGCTATAACTGTTATTAATATTGTTATTACTATTATTATTATCGCTATAACTGTTATTATTATCCATATTCTATTGCGACTATCCTTATTACTCTTGTCTTTATCCTTATAACTGTTATTATTATTCTTATTACTATTGTTACTATCCGTATTACTCTTGTCTTTATCCATATAACTATTATTATTAATCCTTATTACTATTATTATTATCGCTATAACTGTTATTATTATCGTTATTACTATTATTATTATCGCTATAACTGCTATTATTATCCTTATTCTATTGTTACTATCCGTATTACTCTTGTCTTTATCCTTATAACTAGTATTATTATCGCTATAACTGTTATTATTATTCTTATTACTATTGTTACTATCCGTATTACTCTTGTCTTTATCCATATAACTATTATTATTAATCCTTATTACTATTATTATTATCGCTATAACTGTTATTATTATCCTTATTCTATTATTACTATCCCTATTACTCTTGTCTTTATCCTTATAACTATTATTATTATCCCTATACCCCTTGTCTTTATCCTTATAACTATTAGCATTATCCTTATTATTATTATTATTATCGCTATAACTGTTATTATTATTCATATTACTATTATTATTATCGCTATAACGCTTACTACTGTCCTTATTCTATTATTACTGTCCGTATTACTCTTGCCTTTATCCTTAATACTATTATTATTATCGTAATAACTGTTATTATTATTCTTGTTACGTTTATTATTATCCCTATTCCTCTTGTCTTTCTCCATATAACTATTATTATTATCGCTATAACTGTTATTATTATTCTTGTTACCATGATTATTATCGCTATAACTGTTATTATTATCCTTATTCTATTGTTACTATCCCTATTCCTCTTGTCTTTCTCCTTATAACTATTATTATTATCGCTATAACTGTTATTATTATCCTTATTCTATTGTTACTATCCGTATTACTCTTGTCTTTATCCTTATAACTAGTATTATTATCGCTATAACTGTTATTATTATTCTTATTACTATTGTTACTATCCGTATTACTATTGTCTTTCTCCTTATAACTATTATTATTATCCTTATTATTATTATTATCTCTATAACTGTTATTATTATTCTTGTTGCTATTATTATTATCCCTATTCCTCTTGTCTTTCTCCTTATAACTATTATTATTATCCTTATTACTATTATTATTATCGCTATAACTGTTATTATTATTTTTATTACTATTATTATTATCGCTATAACTGTTATTATTATTCTTGTTACTATTGTTACTGTCCGTATTACTATTGTCTTTATCCATATAACTATTATTATTAATCCTTATTACTATTATTATTATCGCTATAACTGTTATTATTATTGTTATTACTATTATTATTATCGCTATAACTGTTATTATTATTCTTGTTACTATTATTATTATCCCTATTCCTCTTGTCATTCTCCTTATAACTATTATTATTATCCTTATTATTATTATTATTATCGCTATTACTGTTGTTATTATTCTTTTTACTATTTTTATTATCGCTCTAACTGTTATTATTATTCTTATTACTATTATTATTATCGCTATAACTGTTATTATTATTGTTATTACTATTATTATTATGCTTATAACTATTATTATTATCCTTATTATTATTATTATTATTCCTAATACTATTATTATTATCGCTATAACTGTTATTATTATTCTTGTTACTATTATTATTATCCCTATTCCTCTTGTCTTTCTCCTTATAACTATTATTGTTATCCTTATTACTATTATTATTATCGCTATAACTGTTATTATTATTGTTATTACTATTATTATTATCGCTATAACTGTTATTATTATCCTTATTCTATTGTTACTATCCCTATTCCTCTTTTCTTTCTCCTTATAAATATAATTATTATCCTTATTATTATTATTATTATCGCTGTTATTATTATTCTTGTTACTATTGTTACTGTCCGTATTACTATCGTCTTTATCCATATAACTATTATTATTAATCCATATTACTATTATTATTATCGCTATAACTGTTATTATTATTGTTATTACTATTATTATTATCGCTATAACTGTTATTATTATCGTTATTCTATTGTTACTATCCGTATTACTCTTGTCTTTATCCTTATAACTAGTATTATTATCGCTATAACTGTTATTATTATCCTTAATGCTATTATTATTATCGCTATTACTGTTACTATTATTCTTATTACTATTGTTACTATCCGTATTAGTCTTGTCTTTATCCATATAACTATTATTATTAATCCTTATTACTATTATTATTATGGCTACAACTGTTATTATTATTGTTATTACTATTATTATTATCGCTATAACTGTTATTATTATCCATATTCTATTGTGACTATCCTTATTACTCTTGTCTTTATCCTTATAACTGTTACTATTAATCCTTATTACTATTATTATTATCGCTATAACTGTTATTATTATCCATATTCTATTGTGACTATCCTTATTACTCTTGTCTTTATCCTTATAACTGTTACTATTAATCCTTATTACTATTATTATTATCGCTATAACTGTTATTATTATCCTTATTCTATTATTACTATCCCTATTACTCTTGTCTTTATCCTTATAACTATTAGCATTATCCTTATTATTATTATTATTATCGCTATAGCGGTTACTACTGTCCTTATTCTATTATTACTGTCCGTATTACTCTTGCCTTTATCCTTAATACTATTATTATTATCGGTATAACTGTTATTATTATTATTGTTACGTTTATTATTATCCCTATTCCTCTTGTCTTTCTCCTTATAACTATTATTATTATCCTTATTATTATTATTATTATCGCTATAACTGTTATTATTATTCTTGTCACTATTATTATTATCGCTGTTACTGTTATTATTATTCTTATTACTATTGTTACTATCCGTATTACTCTTGTCTTTATCCATTTAACTATTATTATTAATCCTTTATACTATTACTATTATGGCTATAACTGTTATTAATATTGTTATTACTATTATTATTATCGCTATAACTGTTATTATTATCCATATTCTATTGTGACTATCCGTATTACTCTTGTCTTTATCCTTATAACTAGTATTATTATCGCTATAACTGTTATTATTATTCTTATTACTATTGTTACTATCCGTATTACTCTTGTCTTTATCCATATAACTATTATTATTAATCCTTATTACTATTATTATTATCGCTATAAGTGTTATTATTATCCTTAATCTATTATTACTATCCCTATTACTCTTGTCTTTATCCTTATAACAATTATTATTATCACTATTCCTCTTGTCTTTCTCCTTATAACTATTATTATTATCCTTATTACTATTATTATTATCGCTATAACTGATATTATTATTGTTATTATTATTATTATTATCGCTATAACTGTTATTATTATTCTTGTTACTATTGTTACTGTCCGTATTACTATTGTCTTTATCCATATAACTATTATTATTAATCCTTATTACTATTATTATTATCGCTATAACTGTTATTATTATTGTTATTACTATTATTATTATCGCTATTACTGTTACTATAATTCTTATTACTATTGTTACTATCAGTATTAGTCTTGTCTTTATCCATATAACTATTATTATTAATCCTTATTACTATTATTATTATGGCTACAACTGTTATTATTATTGTTATTACTATTATTATTATCGCTATAACTGTTATTATTATCCATATTCTATTGTGACTATCCTTATTACTCTTGTCTTTATCCATATAACTGTTATTATTATTCTTATTACTATTGTTACTATCCGTATTACTCTTGTCTTTATCCATATAACTATTATTATTAATCCTTATTACTATTATTATTATCGCTATAACTGTTAGTATTATCCTTATTCTATTATTACTATCCCTATTACTCTTGTCTTTATCCTTATAACTATTATTATTATCCCTATTCCCCTCGTCTTTATCCTTATAACTATTAGCATTATCCTTATTATTATTATTATTATCGCTATAACTGTTATTATTATCCTTATTCTATTGTTACTATCCGTATTACTCTTGTCTTTATCCTTATAACTATTATTATTATCGCTACAACTGTTATTATTATTCTTATTACTATTATTATTATCCCTATTCCCCTTACCTTTATCCTTATAACTATTATTATTATCCTTATTACTATTATTATTATCGCTATAACTGTTATTATTATCCTTAATACTATTATTATTATCGCTACAACTGTTATTATTATTCTTATTACTATTATTATTATCCCTATTCCCCTTACCTTTATCCTTATAACTATTATTATTATCCTTATTACTATTATTATTATCGCTATAACTGTTATTATTATCCTTAATACTATTATTATTATCGCTATAACTGTTATTATTATTCTTGTTACTATTATTACTGTCCGTATTACTCTTGCCCTTATCCTTAGTACTATTATTATTATCGCTATAACTGTTATTATTATTCTTGTTACTATTATTATTATCCCTATTCCTCTTGTCTTTCTCCTTATAACTATTATTGTTATCGCTATAACTGTTATTATTATCCTTAATACTATTATTATTATCGCTATCACTGTTATTATTATTCTTATTACTATTATTATTATCGCTATAACTGTTATTATTATTCTTATTACTATTGTTACTATCCGTATTACTCTTGTCTTTGTCCATATAACTATTATTATTAATTCTTATTACTATTATTATTATCGCTATAACTGTTATTATTATCCTTATTCTATTGTTACTATCCGTATTACTCTTGTCTTTATCCATATAACTATTATTATTAATCCTTATTACTATTATTATTCTCGCTATAACTGTTATTATTATTGTTATTACTATTATTATTATTGTTATAACTGTTATTATTATCCTTATTCTATTGTCACTATCCTTATTACTCTTGTCTTTATCCTTATAACTATTATTATTATCGCTAATAATTGTTATTATTATTCTTATTACTATTATTATTATCCCTATTGCCCTTGTCTATATCCTTATAACTATTATTATTATCCTTATTACTATTATCAGTATCGCTATAACTGTTATTATTATCCTTAATACTATTATTATTATCGCTATAACTGTTATTATTATTCTTGTTACTATTATTACTGTCCGTATTACTCTTGCCTTTATCCTTAGTACTATTATTATTATCGCTATAACTGTTATTATTATCCTTAATACTATTATTATTATCGCTATAACTGTTATTATTATTCTTATTACTATTATTATTATCGCTATAACTGTTATTATTATCCTTATTCTATTGTTACTATCCGTATTACTCTTGTCATTATCCTTATAACTATTATTATTATCGCTAATAACTGTTATTATTATTCTTATTACTATTATTATTATCCCTATTGCCCTTGTCTTTATCCTTATAACTATTATTATTATCCTTATTACTATTATCATTATCGCTATAACTGTTATTATTATCCTTAATACTATTATTATTATCGCTATAAGTGTTATTATTATGGTTATTCTATTGTTACTATCCCTATTACTCTTGTCTTTATCCTTATAAATATTATTATTATCCTTATTACTATTATTATTATCGCTATAACTGTTATTATTATTCTTGTTACTATTATATTATACCTATTCCTCTTGTCTTTCTCCTTATAACTATTATTATTATCCTTATTATTATTATTATTATCGCTATAACTGTTATTATTATCCTTATTCTATTGTTACTATCCGTATTACTCTTGTCTTTATCCTTATAATTATAATTATTATCGCTACAACTGTTATTATTATTCTTATTACTATTATTATTATCCCTATTCCCCTTGGCTTTATCCTTATAACTATTATTATTATCCTTATTACTATTATTATTATCGCTATAACTGTTATTATTATTCTTATTACTATTACTATTATCCCTATTCCTCTTGTCTTTATCCTTATAACTATTATTATTATCCTTATTATTATTATTATTATCGCTATAACTGTTATTATTATCCTTAATACTATTATTATTATCGCTATAACTGTTATAATTATTCTTGTTACTATTATTACTGTCCGTATTACTCTTGCCTTTATCCTTAATACTATTATTATTATCGCTATAACTGTTATTATTATTCTTGTTACTATTATATTATACCTATTCCTCTTGTCTTTATCCTTATAACTATTATTATTATCGCTACAACTGTTATTATTATTCTTATTACTATTATTATTATCCCTATTCCCCTTACCTTTATCCTTATAACTATTATTATTATCCTTATTACTATTATTACTATCGCTATAACTGTTATTATTATCCTTAATACTATTATTATTATCGCTATAACTGTTATTATTATTCTTGTTACTATTATTACTGTCCGTATTACTCTTGCCCTTATCCTTAGTACTATTATTATTATCGCTATAACTGTTATTATTATTCTTGTTACTATTATTATTATCCCTATTCCTCTTGTCTTTCTCCTTATAACTATTATTGTTATCGCTATAACTGTTATTATTATCCTTAATACTATTATTATTATCGCTATCACTGTTATTATTATTCTTATTACTATTATTATTATCGCTATAACTGTTATTATTATCCTTATTCTATTGTTACTATCCGTATTACTCTTGTCATTATCCTTATAACTATTTTTATTATCGCTAATAACTGTTATTATTATTCTTATTACTATTGTTACTATCCGTATTACTCTTGTCTTTATCCTTATAACTATTATTATTATCGCTAATAACTGTTATTATTATTCTTATTACTATTCTTATTATCCCTATTGCCCTTGTCTTTATCCTTATAACTATTATTATTATCGCTATAACTGTTATTATTATCCTTAATACTATTATTATTATCGCTATAACTGTTATTATTATTGTTATTACTATTATTATTATCGCTATAACTGTTATTATTATTCTTATTACTATTGTTACTATCCGTATTACTCTTGTCTTTGTCCATATAACTATTATTATTAATTCTTATTACTATTATTATTATCGCTATAACTGTTATTATTATCCTTATTCTATTGTTACTATCCGTATTACTCTTGTCTTTATCCATATAACTATTATTATTAATCCTTATTACTATTATTATTCTCGCTATAACTGTTATTATTATTGTTATTACTATTATTATTATTGTTATAACTGTTATTATTATCCTTATTCTATTGTCACTATCCTTATTACTCTTGTCTTTATCCTTATAACTATTATTATTATCGCTAATAATTGTTATTATTATTCTTATTACTATTATTATTATCCCTATTGCCCTTGTCTATATCCTTATAACTATTATTATTATCCTTATTACTATTATCAGTATCGCTATAACTGTTATTATTATCCTTAATACTATTATTATTATCGCTGTTATTATTATTCTTGTTACTATTGTTACTGTCCGTATTACTATTGTATTTATCCATATAACTATTATTATTAATCCATATTACTATTATTATTATCGCTATAACTGTTATTATTATTGTTATTACTATTATTATTATCGCTATAACTGTTATTATTATCGTTATTCTATTGTTACTATCCGTATTACTCTTGTCTTTATCCTTATAACTAGTATTATTATCGCTATAACTGTTATTATTATTCTTATTACTACTACTATTATCCCCATTCCTCTTGTCTTTCTCCTTATAACTATTATTATTATCCTTATTATTATTATTATTATCGCTATAACTGTTATTATTATTCTTGTTGCTATTATTATTATCCCTATTCCTCTTGTCTTTCTCCTTATAACAGTTATTATTATCGCTATAACTGTTATTATTATCCTTAATGCTATTATTATTATCGCTATTACTGTTACTATTATTCTTATTACTATTGTTACTATCCGTATTAGTCTTGTCTTTATCCATATAACTATTATTATTAATCCTTATTACTATTATTATTATGGCTACAACTGTTATTATTATTGTTATTACTATTATTATTATCGCTATAACTGTTATTATTATCCATATTCTATTGTGACTATCCTTATTACTCTTGTCTTTATCCTTATAACTGTTACTATTAATCCTTATTACTATTATTATTATCGCTATAACTGTTATTATTATCCTTATTCTATTATTACTATCCCTATTACTCTTGTCTTTATCCTTATAACTATTAGCATTATCCTTATTATTATTATTATTATCGCTATAGCGGTTACTACTGTCCTTATTCTATTATTACTGTCCGTATTACTCTTGCCTTTATCCTTAATACTATTATTATTATCGGTATAACTGTTATTATTATTATTGTTACGTTTATTATTATCCCTATTCCTCTTGTCTTTCTCCTTATAACTATTATTATTATCCTTATTATTATTATTATTATCGCTATAACTGTTATTATTATTCTTGTCACTATTATTATTATCGCTGTTACTGTTATTATTATTCTTATTACTATTGTTACTATCCGTATTACTCTTGTCTTTATCCATATAACTATTATTATTAATCCTTTATACTATTACTATTATGGCTATAACTGTTATTAATATTGTTATTACTATTATTATTATCGCTATAACTGTTATTATTATCCATATTCTATTGTGACTATCCTTATTACTCTTGTCTTTATCCTTATAACTGTTATTATTATTCTTATTACTATTGTTACTATCCGTATTACTCTTGTCTTTATCCATATAACTATTATTATTAATCCTTATTACTATTATTATTATCGCTATAACTGTTATTATTATCGTTATTACTATTATTATTATCGCTATAACTGCTATTATTATCCTTATTCTATTGTTACTATCCGTATTACTCTTGTCTTTATCCTTATAACTAGTATTATTATCGCTATAACTGTTATTATTATTCTTATTACTATTGTTACTATCCGTATTACTCTTGTCTTTATCCATATAACTATTATTATTAATCCTTATTACTATTATTATTATCGCTATAAGTGTTATTATTATCCTTAATCTATTATTTCTATCCCTATTACTCTTGTCTTTATCCTTATAACTATTATTATTATCCCTATACCCCTTGTCTTTATCCTTATAACTATTAGCATTATCCTTATTATTATTATTATTATCGCTATAACTGTTATTATTATTCATATTACTATTATTATTATCGCTATAACGCTTACTACTGTCCTTATTCTATTATTACTGTCCGTATTACTCTTGCCTTTATCCTTAATACTATTATTATTATCGCTATAACTGTTATTATTATTCTTGTTACGTTTATTATTATCCCTATTCCTCTTGTCTTTCTCCTTATAACTATTATTATTATCCTTATTATTATTATTATTATCGCTCTAACTGTTATTATTATTCTTATTACTATTATTATTATAGCTATAACTGTTATTATTATTGTTATTACTATTATTATTATGCTTATAACTATTATTATTATCCTTATTATTATTATTATTATCGCTATAACTGTTATTATTATCCCTAATACTATTATTATTATCGCTATAACTGTTATTATTATTCTTGTTACTATTATTATTATCACTATTCCTCTTGTCTTTCTCCTTATAACTATTATTATTATCCTTATTACTATTATTATTATCGCTATAACTGATATTATTATTGTTATTACTATTATTATTATCGCTATAACTGATATTATTATTGTTATTACTATTATTATTATCGCTATAACTGTTATTATTATCCTTACTCTATTGTTACTATCCCTATTCCTCTTGTCTTTCTCCTTATAAATATTATTATTATCCTTATTATTATTATTATTATCGCTATAACTGTTATTATTATTCTTGTTACTATTGTTACTGTCCGTATTACTATTGTCTTTATCCATATAACTATTATTATTAATCCTTATTACTATTATTATTATCGCTATAACTGTTATTATTATTGTTATTACTATTATTATTATCGCTATTACTGTTACTATAATTCTTATTACTATTGTTACTATCAGTATTAGTCTTGTCTTTATCCATATAACTATTATTATTAATCCTTATTACTATTATTATTATGGCTACAACTGTTATTATTATTGTTATTACTATTATTATTATCGCTATAACTGTTATTATTATCCATATTCTATTGTGACTATCCTTATTACTCTTGTCTTTATCCATATAACTGTTATTATTATTCTTATTACTATTGTTACTATCCGTATTACTCTTGTCTTTATCCATATAACTATTATTATTAATCCTTATTACTATTATTATTATCGCTATAACTGTTATTATTATCCTTATTCTATTATTACTATCCCTATTACTCTTGTCTTTATCCTTATAACTATTATTATTATCCCTATTCCCCTCGTCTTTATCCTTATAACTATTAGCATTATCCTTATTATTATTATTATTATCGCTATAACTGTTATTATTATTCATATTACTATTATTATTATCGCTATAACTGTTATTATTATCCATATTCTATTGTGACTATCCTTATTACTCTTGTCTTTATCCTTATAACTGTTATTATTATTCTTATTACTATTGTTACTATCCGTATTACTCTTGTCTTTATCCATATAACTATTATTATTAATCCTTATTACTATTATTATTATCGCTATAACTGTTATTATTATCGTTATTACTATTATTATTATCGCTATAACTGCTATTATTATCCTTATTCTATTGTTACTATCCGTATTACTCTTGTCTTTATCCTTATAACTAGTATTATTATCGCTATAACTGTTATTATTATTCTTATTACTATTGTTACTATCCGTATTACTCTTGTCTTTATCCATATAACTATTATTATTAATCCTTATTACTATTATTATTATCGCTATAAGTGTTATTATTATCCTTAATCTATTATTTCTATCCCTATTACTCTTGTCTTTATCCTTATAACTATTATTATTATCCCTATACCCCTTGTCTTTATCCTTATAACTATTAGCATTATCCTTATTATTATTATTATTATCGCTATAACTGTTATTATTATTCATATTACTATTATTATTATCGCTATAACGCTTACTACTGTCCTTATTCTATTATTACTGTCCGTATTACTCTTGCCTTTATCCTTAATACTATTATTATTATCGCTATAACTGTTATTATTATTCTTGTTACGTTTATTATTATCCCTATTCCTCTTGTCTTTCTCCTTATAACTATTATTATTATCCTTATTATTATTATTATTATCGCTCTAACTGTTATTATTATTCTTATTACTATTATTATTATAGCTATAACTGTTATTATTATTGTTATTACTATTATTATTATGCTTATAACTATTATTATTATCCTTATTATTATTATTATTATCGCTATAACTGTTATTATTATCCCTAATACTATTATTATTATCGCTATAACTGTTATTCTTATTCTTGTTACTATTATTATTATCACTATTCCTCTTGTCTTTCTCCTTATAACTATTATTATTATCCTTATTACTATTATTATTATCGCTATAACTGATATTATTATTGTTATTACTATTATTATTATCGCTATAACTGATATTATTATTGTTATTACTATTATTATTATCGCTATAACTGTTATTATTATCCTTACTCTATTGTTACTATCCCTATTCCTCTTGTCTTTCTCCTTATAAATATTATTATTATCCTTATTATTATTATTATTATCGCTATAACTGTTATTATTATTCTTGTTACTATTGTTACTGTCCGTATTACTATTGTCTTTATCCATATAACTATTATTATTAATCCTTATTACTATTATTATTATCGCTATAACTGTTATTATTATTGTTATTACTATTATTATTATCGCTATTACTGTTACTATAATTCTTATTACTATTGTTACTATCAGTATTAGTCTTGTCTTTATCCATATAACTATTATTATTAATCCTTATTACTATTATTATTATGGCTACAACTGTTATTATTATTGTTATTACTATTATTATTATCGCTATAACTGTTATTATTATCCATATTCTATTGTGACTATCCTTATTACTCTTGTCTTTATCCATATAACTGTTATTATTATTCTTATTACTATTGTTACTATCCGTATTACTCTTGTCTTTATCCATATAACTATTATTATTAATCCTTATTACTATTATTATTATCGCTATAACTGTTATTATTATCCTTATTCTATTATTACTATCCCTATTACTCTTGTCTTTATCCTTATAACTATTATTATTATCCCTATTCCCCTCGTCTTTATCCTTATAACTATTAGCATTATCCTTATTATTATTATTATTATCGCTATAACTGTTATTATTATTCTTATTACTATTATTATTATCCCTATTGCCCTTGTCTTTATCCTTATAACTATTATTATTATCCCTATTACTCTTGTCTTTATCCTTATAAATATTATTATTATCCTTATTACTATTATTATTATCGCTATAACTGTTATTATTATTCTTGTTACTATTATATTATACCTATTCCTCTTGTCTTTCTCCTTATAACTATTATTATTATCCTTATTATTATTATTATTATTATCGCTATAACTGTTATTATTATCCTTATTCTATTGTTACTATCCGTATTACTCTTGTCTTTATCCTTATAATTATAATTATTATCGCTACAACTGTTATTATTATTCTTATTACTATTATTATTATCCCTATTCCCCTTGGCTTTATCCTTATAACTATTATTATTATCCCTATTCCCCTCGTCTTTATCCTTATAACTATTAGCATTATCCTTATTATTATTATTATTATCGCTATAACTGTTATTATTATTCTTGTTACTATGATTATTATCGCTATAACTGTTATTATTATCCTTAATACTATTATTATTATCGCTATTACTGTTATTATTATTCTTATTTCTATTGTTACTATCCGTATTACTCTTGTCTTTATCCATATAACTATTATTATTAATCCTTATTACTATTACTATTATCGCTATAACTGTTATTATTATTGTTATTACTATTATTATTATGCTTATAACTATTATTATTATCGCTATAACTGTTATTATTATCCATATTCTATTGTGACTATCCTTATTACTGTTGTCTTTACCCTTATAACTATTATTCTTATTCATATTACTATTATTATTATCCCTATTCATCTTGTCTTTCTCCTTATAACTATTATTATTATCCTTATTACTATTATTATTATCGCTATAACTGTTTTTATTATCCTTATTCTATTATTACTATCCCTATTACTCTTGTCTTTATCCTTATAACTATTATTATTATCCCTATTCCCCTTGTCTTTATCCTTATAACTATTAGCATTATCCTTATTATTATTATTATCGCTATAACTGTTATTATTATTCTTGTTACTATTACTACTGTCCGTATTACTCTTGCCTTTATCCTTAATACTATTATTATTATCGCTATAACTGTTATTATTATTCTTGTTACTATTATATTATACCTATTCCTCTTGTCTTTCTCCTTATAACTATTATTATTATCCTTATTATTATTATTATTATCGCTATAACTGTTACTATTATCCTTATTCTATTGTTACTATCCGTATTACTCTTGTCTTTATCCTTATAACTATTATTATTATCGCTACAACTGTTATTATTATTCTTATTACTATTATTATTATCCCTATTCCCCTTACCTTTATCCTTATAACTATTATTATTATCCTTATTACTATTATTATTATCGCTATAACTGTTATTATTATCCTTAATACTATTATTATTATCGCTATAACTGTTATTATTATTCCTGTTACTATTATTACTGTCCGTATTACTCTTGCCCTTATCCTTAGTACTATTATTATTATCGCTATAACTGTTATTATTATTCTTGTTACTATTATTATTATCCCTATTCCTCTTGTCTTTCTCCTTATAACTATTATTGTTATCGCTATAACTGTTATTATTATCCTTAATACTATTATTATTATCGCTATCACTGTTATTATTATTCTTATTACTATTATTATTATCGCTATAACTGTTATTATTATCCTTATTCTATTGTTACTATCCGTATTACTCTTGTCATTATCCTTATAACTATTTTTATTATCGCTAATAACTGTTATTATTATTCTTATTACTATTGTTACTATCCGTATTACTCTTGTCTTTATCCTTATAACTATTATTATTATCGCTAATAACTGTTATTATTATTCTTATTTCTATTCTTATTATCCCTATTGCCCTTGTCTTTATCCTTATAACTATTATTATTATCGCTATAACTGTTATTATTATCCTTAATACTATTATTATTATCGCTATAACTGTTATTATTATTGTTATTACTATTATTATTATCGCTATAACTGTTATTATTATTCTTATTACTATTGTTACTATCCGTATTACTCTTGTCTTTGTCCATATAACTATTATTATTAATTCTTATTACTATTATTATTATCGCTATAACTGTTATTATTATCCTTATTCTATTGTTACTATCCGTATTACTCTTGTCTTTATCCATATAACTATTATTATTAATCCTTATTACTATTATTATTCTCGCTATAACTGTTATTATTATTGTTATTACTATTATTATTATTGTTATAACTGTTATTATTATCCTTATTCTATTGTCACTATCCTTATTTCTCTTGTCTTTATCCTTATAACTATTATTATTATCGCTAATAATTGTTATTATTATTCTTATTACTATTATTATTATCCCTATTGCCCTTGTCTATATCCTTATAATTATTATTATTATCCTTATTACTATTATCAGTATCGCTATAACTGTTATTATTATCCTTAATACTATTATTATTATCGCTATAACTGTTATTATTATTCTTGTTACTATTATTACTGTCCGTATTACTCTTGCCTTTATCCTTAGTACTATTATTATTATCGCTATAACTGTTATTATTATCCTTAATACTATTATTATTATCGCTATAACTGTTATTATTATTCTTATTACTATTATTATTATCGCTATAACTGTTATTATTATCCTTATTCTATTGTTACTATCCGTATTACTCTTGTCATTATCCTTATAACTATTATTATTATCGCTAATAACTGTTATTATTATTCTTATTACTATTATTATTATCCCTATTGCCCTTGTCTTTATCCTTATAACTATTATTATTATCCTTATTACTATTATCATTATCGCTATAACTGTTATTATTATCCTTAATACTATTATTATTATCGCTATAAGCGTTATTATTATGGTTATTCTATTGTTACTATCCCTATTACTCTTGTCTTTATCCTTATAAATATTATTATTATCCTTATTACTATTATTATTATCGCTATAACTGTTATTATTATTCTTGTTACTATTATATTATACCTATTCCTCTTGTCTTTCTCCTTATAACTATTATTATTATCCTTATTATTATTATTATTATCGCTATAACTGTTATTATTATCCTTATTCTATTGTTACTATCCGTATTACTCTTGTCTTTATCCTTATAATTATAATTATTATCGCTACAACTGTTATTATTATTCTTATTACTATTATTATTATCCCTATTCCCCTTGGCTTTATCCTTATAACTATTATTATTATCCTTATTACTATTATTATTATCGCTATAACTGTTATTATTATTCTTATTACTATTACTATTATCCCTATTCCTCTTGTCTTTATCCTTATAACTATTATTATTATCCTTATTATTATTATTATTATCGCTATAACTGTTATTATTATCCTTAATACTATTATTATTATCGCTATAACTGTTATTATTATTCTTGTTACTATTATTATTATCCCTATTCCTCTTGTCTTTCTCCTTATAACTATTATTGTTATCGCTATAACTGTTATTATTATCCTTAATACTATTATTATTATCGCTATCACTGTTATTATTATTCTTATTACTATTATTATTATCGCTATAACTGTTATTATTATCCTTATTCTATTGTTACTATCCGTATTACTCTTGTCATTATCCTTATAACTATTATTATTATCGCTAATAACTGTTATTATTATTCTTATTACTATTATTATTATCCCTATTGCCCTTGTCTTTATCCTTATAACTATTATTATTATCCTTATTACTATTATCATTATCGCTATAACTGTTATTATTATCCTTAATACTATTATTATTATCGCTATAAGCGTTATTATTATGGTTATTCTATTGTTACTATCCCTATTACTCTTGTCTTTATCCTTATAAATATTATTATTATCCTTATTACTATTATTATTATCGCTATAACTGTTATTATTATTCTTGTTACTATTATATTATACCTATTCCTCTTGTCTTTCTCCTTATAACTATTATTATTATCCTTATTATTATTATTATTATCGCTATAACTGTTATTATTATCCTTATTCTATTGTTACTATCCGTATTACTCTTGTCTTTATCCTTATAATTATAATTATTATCGCTACAACTGTTATTATTATTCTTATTACTATTATTATTATCCCTATTCCCCTTGGCTTTATCCTTATAACTATTATTATTATCCTTATTACTATTATTATTATCGCTATAACTGTTATTATTATTCTTATTACTATTACTATTATCCCTATTCCGCTTGTCTTTATCCTTATAACTATTATTATTATCCTTATTATTATTATTATTATCGCTATAACTGTTATTATTATCCTTAATACTATTATTATTATCGCTATAACTGTTATAATTATTCTTGTTACTATTATTACTGTCCGTATTACTCTTGCCTTTATCCTTAATACTATTATTATTATCGCTATAACTGTTATTATTATTCTTGTTACTATTATATTATACCTATTCCTCTTGTCTTTATCCTTATAACTATTATTATTATCGCTACAACTGTTATTATTATTCTTATTACTATTATTATTATCCCTATTCCCCTTACCTTTATCCTTATAACTATTATTATTATCCTTATTACTATTATTATTATCGCTATAACTGTTATTATTATCCTTAATACTATTATTATTATCGCTATAACTGTTATTATTATTCTTGTTACTATTATTACTGTCCGTATTACTCTTGCCCTTATCCTTAGTACTATTATTATTATCGCTATAACTGTTATTATTATTCTTGTTACTATTATTATTATCCCTATTCCTCTTGTCTTTCTCCTTATAACTATTATTGTTATCGCTATAACTGTTATTATTATCCTTAATACTATTATTATTATCGCTATCACTGTTATTATTATTCTTATTACTATTATTATTATCGCTATAACTGTTATTATTATCCTTATTCTATTGTTACTATCCGTATTACTCTTGTCATTATCCTTATAACTATTTTTATTATCGCTAATAACTGTTATTATTATTCTTATTACTATTGTTACTATCCGTATTACTCTTGTCTTTATCCTTATAACTATTATTATTATCGCTAATAACTGTTATTATTATTCTTATTACTATTCTTATTATCCCTATTGCCCTTGTCTTTATCCTTATAACTATTATTATTATCGCTATAACTGTTATTATTATCCTTAATACTATTATTATTATCGCTATAACTGTTATTATTATTGTTATTACTATTATTATTATCGCTATAACTGTTATTATTATTCTTATTACTATTGTTACTATCCGTATTACTCTTGTCTTTGTCCATATAACTATTATTATTAATTCTTATTACTATTATTATTATCGCTATAACTGTTATTATTATCCTTATTCTATTGTTACTATCCGTATTACTCTTGTCTTTATCCATATAACTATTATTATTAATCCTTATTACTATTATTATTCTCGCTATAACTGTTATTATTATTGTTATTACTATTATTATTATTGTTATAACTGTTATTATTATCCTTATTCTATTGTCACTATCCTTATTACTCTTGTCTTTATCCTTATAACTATTATTATTATCGCTAATAATTGTTATTATTATTCTTATTACTATTATTATTATCCCTATTGCCCTTGTCTATATCCTTATAACTATTATTATTATCCTTATTACTATTATCAGTATCGCTGTAACTGTTATTATTATCCTTAATACTATTATTATTATCGCTATAACTGTTATTATTATTCTTGTTACTATTATTACTGTCCGTATTACTCTTGCCTTTATCCTTAGTACTATTATTATTATCGCTATAACTGTTATTATTATCCTTAATACTATTATTATTATCGCTATAACTGTTATTATTATTCTTATTACTATTATTATTATCGCTATAACTGTTATTATTATCCTTATTCTATTGTTACTATCCGTATTACTCTTGTCATTATCCTTATAACTATTATTATTATCGCTAATAACTGTTATTATTATTCTTATTACTATTATTATTATCCCTATTGCCCTTGTCTTTATCCTTATAACTATTATTATTATCCTTATTACTATTATCATTATCGCTATAACTGTTATTATTATCCTTAATACTATTATTATTATCGCTATAACTGTTATTATTATTCTTATTACTATTATTATTATCGCTATAACTGTTATTATTATCCTTAATACTATTATTATTATCGCTATCACTGTTATTATTATTCTTATTACTATTATTATTATCGCTATAACTGTTATTATTATCCTTATTCTATTGTTACTATCCGTATTACTCTTGTCATTATCCTTATAACTATTATTATTATCGCTAATAACTGTTATTATTATTCTTATTACTATTATTATTATCCCTATTGCCCTTGTCTTTATCCTTATAACTATTATTATTATCCTTATTACTATTATCATTATCGCTATAACTGTTATTATTATCCTTAATACTATTATTATTATCGCTATAAGCGTTATTATTATGGTTATTCTATTGTTACTATCCCTATTACTCTTGTCTTTATCCTTATAAATATTATTATTATCCTTATTACTATTATTATTATCGCTATAACTGTTATTATTATTCTTGTTACTATTATATTATACCTATTCCTCTTGTCTTTCTCCTTATAACTATTATTATTATCCTTATTATTATTATTATTATCGCTATAACTGTTATTATTATCCTTATTCTATTGTTACTATCCGTATTACTCTTGTCTTTATCCTTATAATTATAATTATTATCGCTACAACTGTTATTATTATTCTTATTACTATTATTATTATCCCTATTCCGCTTGGCTTTATCCTTATAACTATTATTATTATCCTTATTACTATTATTATTATCGCTATAACTGTTATTATTATTCTTATTACTATTACTATTATCCCTATTCCTCTTGTCTTTATCCTTATAACTATTATTATTATCCTTATTATTATTATTATTATCGCTATAACTGTTATTATTATCCTTAATACTATTATTATTATCGCTATAACTGTTATAATTATTCTTGTTATTATTATTACTGTCCGTATTACTCTTGCCTTTATCCTTAATACTATTATTATTATCGCTATAACTGTTATTATTATTCTTGTTACTATTATATTATACCTATTCCTCTTGTCTTTATCCTTATAACTATTATTATTATCGCTACAACTGTTATTATTATTCTTATTACTATTATTATTATCCCTATTCCCCTTACCTTTATCCTTATAACTATTATTATTATCCTTATTACTATTATTATTATCGCTATAACTGTTATTATTATCCTTAATACTATTATTATTATCGCTATAACTGTTATTATTATTCTTGTTACTATTATTACTGTCCGTATTACTCTTGCCCTTATCCTTAGTACTATTATTATTATCGCTATAACTGTTATTATTATTCTTGTTACTATTATTATTATCCCTATTCCTCTTGTCTTTCTCCTTATAACTATTATTGTTATCGCTATAACTGTTATTATTATCCTTAATACTATTATTATTATCGCTATCACTGTTATTATTATTCTTATTACTATTATTATTATCGCTATAACTGTTATTATTATCCTTATTCTATTGTTACTATCCGTATTACTCTTGTCATTATCCTTATAACTATTTTTATTATCGCTAATAACTGTTATTATTATTCTTATTACTATTGTTACTATCCGTATTACTCTTGTCTTTATCCTTATAACTATTATTATTATCGCTAATAACTGTTATTATTATTCTTATTACTATTCTTATTATCCCTATTGCCCTTGTCTTTATCCTTATAACTATTATTATTATCGCTATAACTGTTATTATTATCCTTAATACTATTATTATTATCGCTATAACTGTTATTATTATTGTTATTACTATTATTATTATCGCTATAACTGTTATTATTATTCTTATTACTATTGTTACTATCCGTATTACTCTTGTCTTTGTCCATATAACTATTATTATTAATTCTTATTACTATTATTATTATCGCTATAACTGTTATTATTATCCTTATTCTATTGTTACTATCCGTATTACTCTTGTCTTTATCCATATAACTATTATTATTAATCCTTATTACTATTATTATTCTCGCTATAACTGTTATTATTATTGTTATTACTATTATTATTATTGTTATAACTGTTATTATTATCCTTATTCTATTGTCACTATCCTTATTACTCTTGTCTTTATCCTTATAACTATTATTATTATCGCTAATAATTGTTATTATTATTCTTATTACTATTATTATTATCCCTATTGCCCTTGTCTATATCCTTATAACTATTATTATTATCCTTATTACTATTATCAGTATCGCTATAACTGTTATTATTATCCTTAATACTATTATTATTATCGCTATAACTGTTATTATTATTCTTGTTACTATTATTACTGTCCGTATTACTCTTGCCTTTATCCTTAGTACTATTATTATTATCGCTATAACTGTTATTATTATCCTTAATACTATTATTATTATCGCTATAACTGTTATTATTATTCTTATTACTATTATTATTATCGCTATAACTGTTATTATTATCCTTATTCTATTGTTACTATCCGTATTACTCTTGTCATTATCCTTATAACTATTATTATTATCGCTAATAACTGTTATTATTATTCTTATTACTATTATTATTATCCCTATTGCCCTTGTCTTTATCCTTATAACTATTATTATTATCCTTATTACTATTATCATTATCGCTATAACTGTTATTATTATCCTTAATACTATTATTATTATCGCTATAACTGTTATTATTATTCTTATTACTATTATTATTATCGCTATAACTGTTATTATTATCCTTATTCTATTGTTACTATCCGTATTACTCTTGTCATTATCCTTATAACTATTATTATTATCCTTATTACTATTATTATTATCGCTATAACTGTTATTATTATCCTTAATACTATTATTATTATCGCTATAACTGTTATTATTATTCTTGTTACTATTATTACTGTCCGTATTACTCTTGCCCTTATCCTTAGTACTATTATTATTATCGCTATAACTGTTATTATTATTCTTGTTACTATTATTATTATCCCTATTCCTCTTGTCTTTCTCCTTATAACTATTATTGTTATCGCTATAACTGTTATTATTATCCTTAATACTATTATTATTATCGCTATCACTGTTATTATTATTCTTATTACTATTATTATTATCGCTATAACTGTTATTATTATCCTTATTCTATTGTTACTATCCGTATTACTCTTGTCATTATCCTTATAACTATTTTTATTATCGCTAATAACTGTTATTATTATTCTTATTACTATTGTTACTATCCGTATTACTCTTGTCTTTATCCTTATAACTATTATTATTATCGCTAATAACTGTTATTATTATTCTTATTACTATTCTTATTATCCCTATTGCCCTTGTCTTTATCCTTATAACTATTATTATTATCGCTATAACTGTTATTATTATCCTTAATACTATTATTATTATCGCTATAACTGTTATTACTATTGTTATTACTATTATTATTATCGCTATAACTGTTATTATTATTCTTATTACTATTGTTACTATCCGTATTACTCTTGTCTTTGTCCATATAACTATTATTATTAATTCTTATTACTATTATTATTATCGCTATAACTGTTATTATTATCCTTATTCTATTGTTACTATCCGTATTACTCTTGTCTTTATCCTTATAATTATAATTATTATCGCTACAACTGTTATTATTATTCTTATTACTATTATTATTATCCCTATTCCCCTTGGCTTTATCCTTATAACTATTATTATTATCCTTATTACTATTATTATTATCGCTATAACTGTTATTATTATTCTTATTACTATTACTATTATCCCTATTCCTCTTGTCTTTATCCTTATAACTATTATTATTATCCTTATTATTATTATTATTATCGCTATAACTGTTATTATTATCCTTAATACTATTATTATTATCGCTATAACTGTTATTATTATTCTTGTTACTATTATTATTATCCCTATTCCTCTTGTCTTTCTCCTTATAACTATTATTGTTATCGCTATAACTGTTATTATTATCCTTAATACTATTATTATTATCGCTATCACTGTTATTATTATTCTTATTACTATTATTATTATCGCTATAACTGTTATTATTATCCTTATTCTATTGTTACTATCCGTATTACTCTTGTCATTATCCTTATAACTATTATTATTATCGCTAATAACTGTTATTATTATTCTTATTACTATTATTATTATCCCTATTGCCCTTGTCTTTATCCTTATAACTATTATTATTATCCTTATTACTATTATCATTATCGCTATAACTGTTATTATTATCCTTAATACTATTATTATTATCGCTATAAGCGTTATTATTATGGTTATTCTATTGTTACTATCCCTATTACTCTTGTCTTTATCCTTATAAATATTATTATTATCCTTATTACTATTATTATTATCGCTATAACTGTTATTATTATTCTTGTTACTATTATATTATACCTATTCCTCTTGTCTTTCTCCTTATAACTATTATTATTATCCTTATTATTATTATTATTATCGCTATAACTGTTATTATTATCCTTATTCTATTGTTACTATCCGTATTACTCTTGTCTTTATCCTTATAATTATAATTATTATCGCTACAACTGTTATTATTATTCTTATTACTATTATTATTATCCCTATTCCCCTTGGCTTTATCCTTATAACTATTATTATTATCCTTATTACTATTATTATTATCGCTATAACTGTTATTATTATTCTTATTACTATTACTATTATCCCTATTCCTCTTGTCTTTATCCTTATAACTATTATTATTATCCTTATTATTATTATTATTATCGCTATAACTGTTATTATTATCCTTAATACTATTATTATTATCGCTATAACTGTTATAATTATTCTTGTTACTATTATTACTGTCCGTATTACTCTTGCCTTTATCCTTAATACTATTATTATTATCGCTATAACTGTTATTATTATTCTTGTTACTATTATATTATACCTATTCCTCTTGTCTTTATCCTTATAACTATTATTATTATCGCTACAACTGTTATTATTATTCTTAATACTATTATTATTATCGCTATAACTGTTATTATTATTGTTATTACTATTATTATTATCGCTATAACTGTTATTATTATTCTTATTACTATTGTTACTATCCGTATTACTCTTGTCTTTGTCCATATAACTATTATTATTAATTCTTATTACTATTATTATTATCGCTATAACTGTTATTATTATCCTTATTCTATTGTTACTATCCGTATTACTCTTGTCTTTATCCATATAACTATTATTATTAATCCTTATTACTATTATTATTCTCGCTATAACTGTTATTATTATTGTTATTACTATTATTATTATTGTTATAACTGTTATTATTATCCTTATTCTATTGTCACTATCCTTATTACTCTTGTCTTTATCCTTATAACTATTATTATTATCGCTAATAATTGTTATTATTATTCTTATTACTATTATTATTATCCCTATTGCCCTTGTCTATATCCTTATAATTATTATTATTATCCTTATTACTATTATCAGTATCGCTATAACTGTTATTATTATCCTTAATACTATTATTATTATCGCTATAACTGTTATTATTATTCTTGTTACTATTATTACTGTCCGTATTACTCTTGCCTTTATCCTTAGTACTATTATTATTATCGCTATAACTGTTATTATTATCCTTAATACTATTATTATTATCGCTATAACTGTTATTATTATTCTTATTACTATTATTATTATCGCTATAACTGTTATTATTATCCTTATTCTATTGTTACTATCCGTATTACTCTTGTCATTATCCTTATAACTATTATTATTATCGCTAATAACTGTTATTATTATTCTTATTACTATTATTATTATCCCTATTGCCCTTGTCTTTATCCTTATAACTATTATTATTATCCTTATTACTATTATCATTATCGCTATAACTGTTATTATTATCCTTAATACTATTATTATTATCGCTATAAGCGTTATTATTATGGTTATTCTATTGTTACTATCCCTATTACTCTTGTCTTTATCCTTATAAATATTATTATTATCCTTATTACTATTATTATTATCGCTATAACTGTTATTATTATTCTTGTTACTATTATATTATACCTATTCCTCTTGTCTTTCTCCTTATAACTATTATTATTATCCTTATTATTATTATTATTATCGCTATAACTGTTATTATTATCCTTATTCTATTGTTACTATCCGTATTACTCTTGTCTTTATCCTTATAATTATAATTATTATCGCTACAACTGTTATTATTATTCTTATTACTATTATTATTATCCCTATTCCCCTTGGCTTTATCCTTATAACTATTATTATTATCCTTATTACTATTATTATTATCGCTATAACTGTTATTATTATTCTTATTACTATTACTATTATCCCTATTCCTCTTGTCTTTATCCTTATAACTATTATTATTATCCTTATTATTATTATTATTATCGCTATAACTGTTATTATTATCCTTAATACTATTATTATTATCGCTATAACTGTTATTATTATTCTTGTTACTATTATTATTATCCCTATTCCTCTTGTCTTTCTCCTTATAACTATTATTGTTATCGCTATAACTGTTATTATTATCCTTAATACTATTATTATTATCGCTATCACTGTTATTATTATTCTTATTACTATTATTATTATCGCTATAACTGTTATTATTATCCTTATTCTATTGTTACTATCCGTATTACTCTTGTCATTATCCTTATAACTATTATTATTATCGCTAATAACTGTTATTATTATTCTTATTACTATTATTATTATCCCTATTGCCCTTGTCTTTATCCTTATAACTATTATTATTATCCTTATTACTATTATCATTATCGCTATAACTGTTATTATTATCCTTAATACTATTATTATTATCGCTATAAGCGTTATTATTATGGTTATTCTATTGTTACTATCCCTATTACTCTTGTCTTTATCCTTATAAATATTATTATTATCCTTATTACTATTATTATTATCGCTATAACTGTTATTATTATTCTTGTTACTATTATATTATACCTATTCCTCTTGTCTTTCTCCTTATAACTATTATTATTATCCTTATTATTATTATTATTATCGCTATAACTGTTATTATTATCCTTATTCTATTGTTACTATCCGTATTACTCTTGTCTTTATCCTTATAATTATAATTATTATCGCTACAACTGTTATTATTATTCTTATTACTATTATTATTATCCCTATTCCGCTTGGCTTTATCCTTATAACTATTATTATTATCCTTATTACTATTATTATTATCGCTATAACTGTTATTATTATTCTTATTACTATTACTATTATCCCTATTCCTCTTGTCTTTATCCTTATAACTATTATTATTATCCTTATTATTATTATTATTATCGCTATAACTGTTATTATTATCCTTAATACTATTATTATTATCGCTATAACTGTTATAATTATTCTTGTTATTATTATTACTGTCCGTATTACTCTTGCCTTTATCCTTAATACTATTATTATTATCGCTATAACTGTTATTATTATTCTTGTTACTATTATATTATACCTATTCCTCTTGTCTTTATCCTTATAACTATTATTATTATCGCTACAACTGTTATTATTATTCTTATTACTATTATTATTATCCCTATTCCCCTTACCTTTATCCTTATAACTATTATTATTATCCTTATTACTATTATTATTATCGCTATAACTGTTATTATTATCCTTAATACTATTATTATTATCGCTATAACTGTTATTATTATTCTTGTTACTATTATTACTGTCCGTATTACTCTTGCCCTTATCCTTAGTACTATTATTATTATCGCTATAACTGTTATTATTATTCTTGTTACTATTATTATTATCCCTATTCCTCTTGTCTTTCTCCTTATAACTATTATTGTTATCGCTATAACTGTTATTATTATCCTTAATACTATTATTATTATCGCTATCACTGTTATTATTATTCTTATTACTATTATTATTATCGCTATAACTGTTATTATTATCCTTATTCTATTGTTACTATCCGTATTACTCTTGTCATTATCCTTATAACTATTTTTATTATCGCTAATAACTGTTATTATTATTCTTATTACTATTGTTACTATCCGTATTACTCTTGTCTTTATCCTTATAACTATTATTATTATCGCTAATAACTGTTATTATTATTCTTATTACTATTCTTATTATCCCTATTGCCCTTGTCTTTATCCTTATAACTATTATTATTATCGCTATAACTGTTATTATTATCCTTAATACTATTATTATTATCGCTATAACTGTTATTATTATTGTTATTACTATTATTATTATCGCTATAACTGTTATTATTATTCTTATTACTATTGTTACTATCCGTATTACTCTTGTCTTTGTCCATATAACTATTATTATTAATTCTTATTACTATTATTATTATCGCTATAACTGTTATTATTATCCTTATTCTATTGTTACTATCCGTATTACTCTTGTCTTTATCCATATAACTATTATTATTAATCCTTATTACTATTATTATTCTCGCTATAACTGTTATTATTATTGTTATTACTATTATTATTATTGTTATAACTGTTATTATTATCCTTATTCTATTGTCACTATCCTTATTACTCTTGTCTTTATCCTTATAACTATTATTATTATCGCTAATAATTGTTATTATTATTCTTATTACTATTATTATTATCCCTATTGCCCTTGTCTATATCCTTATAACTATTATTATTATCCTTATTACTATTATCAGTATCGCTATAACTGTTATTATTATCCTTAATACTATTATTATTATCGCTATAACTGTTATTATTATTCTTGTTACTATTATTACTGTCCGTATTACTCTTGCCTTTATCCTTAGTACTATTATTATTATCGCTATAACTGTTATTATTATCCTTAATACTATTATTATTATCGCTATAACTGTTATTATTATTCTTATTACTATTATTATTATCGCTATAACTGTTATTATTATCCTTATTCTATTGTTACTATCCGTATTACTCTTGTCATTATCCTTATAACTATTATTATTATCGCTAATAACTGTTATTATTATTCTTATTACTATTATTATTATCCCTATTGCCCTTGTCTTTATCCTTATAACTATTATTATTATCCTTATTACTATTATCATTATCGCTATAACTGTTATTATTATCCTTAATACTATTATTATTATCGCTATAACTGTTATTATTATTCTTATTACTATTATTATTATCGCTATAACTGTTATTATTATCCTTATTCTATTGTTACTATCCGTATTACTCTTGTCATTATCCTTATAACTATTATTATTATCGCTAATAACTGTTATTATTATTCTTATTACTATTATTATTATCCCTATTGCCCTTGTCTTTATCCTTATAACTATTATTATTATCCTTATTACTATTATCATTATCGCTATAACTGTTATTATTATCCTTAATACTATTATTATTATCGCTATAAGCGTTATTATTATGGTTATTCTATTGTTACTATCCCTATTACTCTTGTCTTTATCCTTATAAATATTATTATTATCCTTATTACTATTATTATTATCGCTATAACTGTTATTATTATTCTTGTTACTATTATATTATACCTATTCCTCTTGTCTTTCTCCTTATAACTATTATTATTATCCTTATTATTATTATTATTATCGCTATAACTGTTATTATTATCCTTATTCTATTGTTACTATCCGTATTACTCTTGTCTTTATCCTTATAATTATAATTATTATCGCTACAACTGTTATTATTATTCTTATTACTATTATTATTATCCCTATTCCCCTTGGCTTTATCCTTATAACTATTATTATTATCCTTATTACTATTATTATTATCGCTATAACTGTTATTATTATTCTTATTACTATTACTATTATCCCTATTCCTCTTGTCTTTATCCTTATAACTATTATTATTATCCTTATTATTATTATTATTATCGCTATAACTGTTATTATTATCCTTAATACTATTATTATTATCGCTATAACTGTTATTATTATTCTTGTTACTATTATTATTATCCCTATTCCTCTTGTCTTTCTCCTTATAACTATTATTGTTATCGCTATAACTGTTATTATTATCCTTAATACTATTATTATTATCGCTATCACTGTTATTATTATTCTTATTACTATTATTATTATCGCTATAACTGTTATTATTATCCTTATTCTATTGTTACTATCCGTATTACTCTTGTCATTATCCTTATAACTATTATTATTATCGCTAATAACTGTTATTATTATTCTTATTACTATTATTATTATCCCTATTGCCCTTGTCTTTATCCTTATAACTATTATTATTATCCTTATTACTATTATCATTATCGCTATAACTGTTATTATTATCCTTAATACTATTATTATTATCGCTATAAGCGTTATTATTATGGTTATTCTATTGTTACTATCCCTATTACTCTTGTCTTTATCCTTATAAATATTATTATTATCCTTATTACTATTATTATTATCGCTATAACTGTTATTATTATTCTTGTTACTATTATATTATACCTATTCCTCTTGTCTTTCTCCTTATAACTATTATTATTATCCTTATTATTATTATTATTATCGCTATAACTGTTATTATTATCCTTATTCTATTGTTACTATCCGTATTACTCTTGTCTTTATCCTTATAATTATAATTATTATCGCTACAACTGTTATTATTATTCTTATTACTATTATTATTATCCCTATTCCCCTTGGCTTTATCCTTATAACTATTATTATTATCCTTATTACTATTATTATTATCGCTATAACTGTTATTATTATTCTTATTACTATTACTATTATCCCTATTCCTCTTGTCTTTATCCTTATAACTATTATTATTATCCTTATTATTATTATTATTATCGCTATAACTGTTATTATTATCCTTAATACTATTATTATTATCGCTATAACTGTTATAATTATTCTTGTTACTATTATTACTGTCCGTATTACTCTTGCCTTTATCCTTAATACTATTATTATTATCGCTATAACTGTTATTATTATTCTTGTTACTATTATATTATACCTATTCCTCTTGTCTTTATCCTTATAACTATTATTATTATCGCTACAACTGTTATTATTATTCTTATTACTATTATTATTATCCCTATTCCCCTTACCTTTATCCTTATAACTATTATTATTATCCTTATTACCATTATTATTATCGCTATAACTGTTATTATTATCCTTAAGGGGGGAGACCAGTATGACGCAATCTAAAACGGGCCTATCTTTAAAAGATCGTCAGAGTTTTGTTGCTTAAGAAAAATCAAATCTTTTGATGAATTCGGTTAAAATGGACCTTTATTTAAATATTAAAAAAAAAAAAGCAGTCAAATATGGACGGTATTGTTAAAAACAAAAAATGATGAATGGTCTGCACTTCTGCGCACTTCCTCGCCACAACCAGGGTACAGATGAAACGAGTCATCTGAAAAGAATAAAATAAAATGGTAAGTAAAGGAAATCGATGCTGCTTTCGGCCTAACCTCCGTCCTAATTCTATTATTCAACCCTATGGCATATAAAAATTATCAAAGTGGCAAAACTCATAATCACACAAATTTTTCCAGCCTTTTATTTTTTTTCTCGAAAATCAGACTTTTTTTCTGGGATGTTTTAGGTTAGGACGATAGCTACTGATTTGAGACACTACCACAAAAAATTTCAACTTGATCTGAACCTCCGTTTAGGCTGTAGGCTGGTTGCCAGTACCAAAAATGATGTTCCGAGAAAAACGAGGTTAAAGTTTTACGTGCATAATTCTTTCACTCACCAGTCAGAATCTATTCCTGCGCCATAGAATGTGCCTTCCTCTTCAAGGATTTCCTCTTGGAGCTTCAGCTTCGATCTTCTGAGAGCAATTCTATACTCTTTTGTGGCGTGCAAAGCTTTTTTTTGTGCTTTGTTGATTCGGGTGATGTCTCTCTCCGTGCATTCCAAGTCACACTGCTGCCCAACTGTGACTCCAAGTTCACGCAGGATTGTCATCAGTGCGGTGTGCCCCTCATTAAAAATACAGGCAGCTACGTTAGCAGCAATATCCACTATAGGAGTGCTTCCCATTTTTGCTTTTGGAGCCACTTTCCACACTAACTGGTTGAAGCTCTCATTGGCATTTTGAGAGTATGCACCTAGGCACCTCTCCAAAAGTTCAGGCTTTGTTAAATCTTCATATACACTTTTTATTGCTTCTGACACTTTGGGAGGAAATCCAGATTTAAATTTATAAGTTGCTTTGGTAGCCTGACATTTTTGCCAATCACACCAACTTCCAGGACCAGTTGGGCAGAGGTGGTGCTGAGGTTTGTCTTCAGTGGAGGCTCTGTGATAGTATGTGGCCCAAATTGCATTTTTCATTTTCTCCACTGAGTCGCTATTTTCCCTCACAGCCTTCCCATAGTAACTACTTAGTTTGTCTATTGCTGCACCAGTCAATTTCCCTTTGCCACCAAGACCTGAACATTTTTTCTTGAGCTCTCGCAATCTTCTCCCTAGTCTTTTTCCCACATGTCCAACACACTCTTTCTTCATGATGGGACAATCTTCACCATAAGGCTTGGCCTCCACTACAGCTTTATGGGTTTTACTATCCCCATCCCCTATGTAGTACAAATACTTGAGGCCCAGTTTTTCAATGGACCTCTCAAACATTTGTACTACACCAATACCCTCCATCATCCCACTGCTCCCATCATGGTTTGCCTTGCAATTTGGCCAATGCTCGTTTATGTACTCCGCGTATTCCGCAGTTCCGCACTTTTTCTCCCACATTTCACACACTTTGCAGTAACTGCTTTTCACGATGACATCCAACACTTTTCCAGTCTCATGACCAATCATGGCAACAATCCCAAATAAGGATGTAAAACCTCTCTTCATCCAGGAACCATCTCCTGAGGCTGCCACATCATCTTTATCTTTAAATATATTTTTGTGCCTTGTTTCTTCTAACTCCTCACATGCAGCTTTTTTCATAAAGAGACATCCCACTGTCTGACAGGCTTCCATGACAATGTCCAGCATCTGAGTCGAGTAACTTTTGGCCACAACTTTAGGCAAGTCCATGAGTCCACAAAATAATTTCATGCCAGAGTAACCCACTCCCAAAATCCTCATTGCAAATAAAAATCTATAGTTCACTTCATATGCGTGGTGCTTAATTAATGGAGACGAATCAATTAAGGAGTCTGGGCACTTTTCACAAACCACTTTTAATTTAAATCCAAGTCCTCTAACACTACACATTTCAAATTTTACTTCACTATCACACTGCTTGCATTTTAAAATGGATGATAAAAAATTGAAAATCCCGAAAAATTCCAGTATCACATAGGTGAAATTTTGCTGCACCGTAGGTTTGAAAGAACTACTATCCCGTAATTTTTTCTTGGAGGTTGAAGGCGTTGACGACGAGGAAGAATCCATTGAACAGTAAGGCTCCTTCTTGTCAGAAACGAATTGATTCCCATGGAAAAGTCGTTTTCTTGGCCGATTTGGCCTCGTCTCTCTATTTGGAGTACTTTTTCGATCCATTTCTTCTTGAAGAATCAAGATATGACACTAAAACCTGAGTTCGCGTCACAACAATAATACCGAAGAAGCTGCTATGTTAAATGTTACAAAAATTGTGATGTTAGAGTCAAAAAACGCAGTGCAAGTAAACTCGTGTAGGTGTGTTTGACGGGGGTAGTTTTCTGTGATTCGTTTAAAAAATTCGTGGTGAGGGGTCTTAAGTGACCGCCTACATGTGACGACATGAAATTCGGGAAAAACCCTGAAGTGGTCATGTCGACAATTTGGTTTATTATCTGGACCCTTGACCTTAGCAAGCAATAAAATTAGGATGCAGCTTGACGTTGAGAAAACATGTTTTTGAAGACAGCGAAAAGCTAAAGAACTATTACCGGTAATAAACGTAGGCAAACAGTGACTTTAAAGAAACTCGCGGGGTTCGTAATGGCTTTATGAGTTTATTGCTGCTGTAGAGGGTTCAGAATTCGTAAGAGCGACGGTTATACTGTCTAATGATTTTTAAAAATATTATTTTCTTTACGGAAAATAACGGGCCCGCGAACCGTACATCTACCTGGTTGCGCGGGCTGACCCCCCTGGGCCCGGCGGCTGGCAGCGGTGTGTCGCGGTGCCTCGCGTGCGCGTACGCCTTGGGATACGGAAACAGGTCTAGCGACGGGAGTTTTTCGAATTTTTAAACCCGGTTTTCAGCATTATACGCAGGAAAGACGGAAGAATTTTTTAAGATGATAAAAAAAAAATCAATTTTTTAAAAGTGTCATACTGGTCTCCCCCCTTAATACTATTATTATTATCGCTATAACTGTTATTATTATTCTTGTTACTATTATTACTGTCCGTATTACTCTTGCCCTTATCCTTAGTACTATTATTATTATCGCTATAACTGTTATTATTATTCTTGTTACTATTATTATTATCCCTATTCCTCTTGTCTTTCTCCTTATAACTATTATTGTTATCGCTATAACTGTTATTATTATCCTTAATACTATTATTATTATCGCTATCACTGTTATTATTATTCTTATTACTATTATTATTATCGCTATAACTGTTATTATTATCCTTATTCTATTGTTACTATCCGTATTACTCTTGTCATTATCCTTATAACTATTTTTATTATCGCTAATAACTGTTATTATTATTCTTATTACTATTGTTACTATCCGTATTACTCTTGTCTTTATCCTTATAACTATTATTATTATCGCTAATAACTGTTATTATTATTCTTATTACTATTCTTATTATCCCTATTGCCCTTGTCTTTATCCTTATAACTATTATTATTATCGCTATAACTGTTATTATTATCCTTAATACTATTATTATTATCGCTATAACTGTTATTATTATTGTTATTACTATTATTATTATCGC
The DNA here is from genome assembly GCA_945859555.1 of Megachile ligniseca. Lineage (NCBI taxonomy): Eukaryota > Metazoa > Arthropoda > Insecta > Hymenoptera > Megachilidae > Megachile > Megachile ligniseca. Next base: position 53,449 of record CAMAOC010000335.1, read on the forward strand.
TATAACTGTTATTATTATTCTTATTACTATTGTTACTATCCGTATTACTCTTGTCTTTGTCCATATAACTATTATTATTAATTCTTATTACTATTATTATTATCGCTATAACTGTTATTATTATCCTTATTCTATTGTTACTATCCGTATTACTCTTGTCTTTATCCATATAACTATTATTATTAATCCTTATTACTATTATTATTCTCGCTATAACTGTTATTATTATTGTTATTACTATTATTATTATTGTTATAACTGTTATTATTATCCTTATTCTATTGTCACTATCCTTATTACTCTTGTCTTTATCCTTATAACTATTATTATTATCGCTAATAATTGTTATTATTATTCTTATTACTATTATTATTATCCCTATTGCCCTTGTCTATATCCTTATAACTATTATTATTATCCTTATTACTATTATCAGTATCGCTATAACTGTTATTATTATCCTTAATACTATTATTATTATCGCTATAACTGTTATTATTATTCTTGTTACTATTATTACTGTCCGTATTACTCTTGCCTTTATCCTTAGTACTATTATTATTATCGCTATAACTGTTATTATTATCCTTAATACTATTATTATTATCGCTATAACTGTTATTATTATTCTTATTACTATTATTATTATCGCTATAACTGTTATTATTATCCTTATTCTATTGTTACTATCCGTATTACTCTTGTCATTATCCTTATAACTATTATTATTATCGCTAATAACTGTTATTATTATTCTTATTACTATTATTATTATCCCTATTGCCCTTGTCTTTATCCTTATAACTATTATTATTATCCTTATTACTATTATCATTATCGCTATAACTGTTATTATTATCCTTAATACTATTATTATTATCGCTATAACTGTTATTATTTTTCTTATTACTATTATTATTATCGCTATAACTGTTATTATTATCCTTATTCTATTGTTACTATCCGTATTACTCTTGTCATTATCCTTATAACTATTATTATTATCGCTAATAACTGTTATTATTATTCTTATTACTATTATTATTATCCCTATTGCCCTTGTCTTTATCCTTATAACTATTATTATTATCCTTATTACTATTATCATTATCGCTATAACTGTTATTATTATCCTTAATACTATTATTATTATCGCTATAAGCGTTATTATTATGGTTATTCTATTGTTACTATCCCTATTACTCTTGTCTTTATCCTTATAAATATTATTATTATCCTTATTACTATTATTATTATCGCTATAACTGTTATTATTATTCTTGTTACTATTATATTATACCTATTCCTCTTGTCTTTCTCCTTATAACTATTATTATTATCCTTATTATTATTATTATTATCGCTATAACTGTTATTATTATCCTTATTCTATTGTTACTATCCGTATTACTCTTGTCTTTATCCTTATAATTATAATTATTATCGCTACAACTGTTATTATTATTCTTATTACTATTATTATTATCCCTATTCCCCTTGGCTTTATCCTTATAACTATTATTATTATCCTTATTACTATTATTATTATCGCTATAACTGTTATTATTATTCTTATTACTATTACTATTATCCCTATTCCTCTTGTCTTTATCCTTATAACTATTATTATTATCCTTATTATTATTATTATTATCGCTATAACTGTTATTATTATCCTTAATACTATTATTATTATCGCTATAACTGTTATAATTATTCTTGTTACTATTATTACTGTCCGTATTACTCTTGCCTTTATCCTTAATACTATTATTATTATCGCTATAACTGTTATTATTATTCTTGTTACTATTATATTATACCTATTCCTCTTGTCTTTATCCTTATAACTATTATTATTATCGCTACAACTGTTATTATTATTCTTATTACTATTATTATTATCCCTATTCCCCTTACCTTTATCCTTATAACTATTATTATTATCCTTATTACTATTATTATTATCGCTATAACTGTTATTATTATCCTTAATACTATTATTATTATCGCTACAACTGTTATTATTATTCTTGTTACTATTATTACTGTCCGTATTACTCTTGCCCTTATCCTTAGTACTATTATTATTATCGCTATAACTGTTATTATTATTCTTGTTACTATTATTATTATCCCTATTCCTCTTGTCTTTCTCCTTATAACTATTATTGTTATCGCTATAACTGTTATTATTATCCTTAATACTATTATTATTATCGCTATCACTGTTATTATTATTCTTATTACTATTATTATTATCGCTATAACTGTTATTATTATCCTTATTCTATTGTTACTATCCGTATTACTCTTGTCATTATCCTTATAACTATTTTTATTATCGCTAATAACTGTTATTATTATTCTTATTACTATTGTTACTATCCGTATTACTCTTGTCTTTATCCTTATAACTATTATTATCATCGCTAATAACTGTTATTATTATTCTTATTACTATTCTTATTATCCCTATTGCCCTTGTCTTTATCCTTATAACTATTATTATTATCGCTATAACTGTTATTATTATCCTTAATACTATTATTATTATCGCTATAACTGTTATTATTATTGTTATTACTATTATTATTATCGCTATAACTGTTATTATTATTCTTATTACTATTGTTACTATCCGTATTACTCTTGTCTTTGTCCATATAACTATTATTATTAATTCTTATTACTATTATTATTATCGCTGTAACTGTTATTATTATCCTTATTCTATTGTTACTATCCGTATTACTCTTGTCTTTATCCATATAACTATTATTATTAATCCTTATTACTATTATTATTCTCGCTATAACTGTTATTATTATTGTTATTACTATTATTATTATTGTTATAACTGTTATTATTATCCTTATTCTATTGTCACTATCCTTATTACTCTTGTCTTTATCCTTATAACTATTATTATTATCGCTAATAATTGTTATTATTATTCTTATTACTATTTTTATTATCCCTATTGCCCTTGTCTATATCCTTATAACTATTATTATTATCCTTATTACTATTATCAGTATCGCTATAACTGTTATTATTATCCTTAATACTATTATTATTATCGCTACAACTGTTATTATTATTCTTATTACTATTATTATTATCCCTATTCCCCTTACCTTTATCCTTATAACTATTATTATTATCCTTATTACTATTATTATTATCGCTATAACTGTTATTATTATCCTTAATACTATTATTATTATCGCTATAACTGTTATTATTATTCTTGTTACTATTATTACTGTCCGTATTACTCTTGCCCTTATCCTTAGTACTATTATTATTATCGCTATAACTGTTATTATTATTCTTATTACTATTATTATTATCCCTATTGCCCTTGTCTTTATCCTTATAACTATTATTATTATCCTTATTACTATTATCATTATCGCTATAACTGTTATTATTATCCTTAATACTATTATTATTATCGCTATAAGTGTTATTATTATGGTTATTCTATTGTTACTATCCCTATTACTCTTGTCTTTATCCTTATAAATATTATTATTATCCTTATTACTATTATTATTATCGCTATAACTGTTATTATTATTCTTGTTACTATTATATTATACCTATTCCTCTTGTCTTTCTCCTTATAACTATTATTATTATCCTTATTATTATTATTATTATCGCTATAACTGTTATTATTATCCTTATTCTACTGTTACTATCCGTATTACTCTTGTCTTTATCCTTATAATTATAATTATTATCGCTACAACTGTTATTATTATTCTTATTACTATTATTATTATCCCTATTCCCCTTGGCTTTATCCTTATAACTATTATTATTATCCTTATTACTATTATTATTATCGCTATAACTGTTATTATTATTC